>SNVD02001277.1:12500-14275 GCA_013180625.2 Boswellia sacra | reverse complement strand
GGCTGGAGCACACCCGAAGCACGGGGATTGGATGGGGGCATCACGCCATGCCTAAGCGATGCTTTCTGCTGCCCTTGCACTACGACTTCCAAGCTGCGCTGCGCACAAGAGCTGCTCAAGCACCAACCCAGGCATGGAGCTCAGACCACGTTTTTTCGTACTGGGACCCACCACCGATGCCGACACATGCCGACAATATCCGCTGGAGTTGCATGCCATGCCACCCAACGCACACACCAAAGCCTGCCAGTGTGCATGGGCGAGGGGGGTGTTTGCATGGCTTGGCCAGGAGGCCCCCCAGCGGAGACTGCATCTCCCCCCTAAAGATCTTTTTTTAGCATTGCAGCATTATCAGGGGTGGTGCACCATGGTATGTGAGCTGTCACAAGGGGCTGGAAGACGGAGCGTTTGTGGGGCGTTGGGGCTGAGAATTTGCGAGGGGAGCAAGAAAAATGGGAGGAATCGATTGGAAAAGAGAGTTGGGGGTTTCGGGCGCCGTGGGGGCTTCGGAGTGAATTTTTAGAGAGAGAAAGGGCAAAATTGGAAAAGCACCCAAACGACGCCTGAGCGAGGTGAAATCTTTTTGGGGGGCTTTGGGAGTCCGAAAATGATTTTAGGTGGCGTTTGATTGATTTTTGGAAGCGGTTTGGCGGAAGATTTTTGAGGTTGGCACGATTCGCTGCACGTTGGCAGCCCACGGTGCATCACATTGCTGCACATCATGCAGCATTTGCTGCCCCTTGGTGTGCAGCAATGTGCTGCAGCTTGGCCTGCCAGCGTGCAGCCGTGGTGCCATGAGGGGCCATTTTTCGACGTTCGCGCTCTTGGCTGATTTTTTGCAAGGACACCGGGCAAAATGCAACCGTGGCACGAATGAAAGCGAAAATTAAAAAAAAAAATAAATTGAAGTTGGAAGGTGGGGCCCACTTGCAAAAAATTGAAAAAAATGGAAAAAAAATAAAACAATGTTAGTGTAACGAAGAGAAGAGAAACGTGAAGGAAATCGCGTTACTAACTTTTAAAAAACATAAAACGTGCTGCTGGTTGCATGTTGGGCGCCCATGGCGCTGCCCTTGCTGCACGGATTGGCGCTGGCTAACCTCCCTTGGGGCTTGGTGTTGCCCACGACGTGCCCCTCGTGCTGCAGTTGCTGCACGTTTGGGCGCCCATGGTGCTGTCCCTTGCCTGTCGTGGACGGGTGCTTTGCTCACCTCCCTTCGTCTGGGTTGTTTGTCTCACGACGTGCCCCTCTTGCTGCAGTTGCTGCACGTTGGGCGCCCAGGGTGCTGCCCTTGCTGCGTAGATGGGTGCTGGCTAACCTCCCTTGGGGCTTGGGTTTTGCCCATGACGTAACCCTCGTGTTGCGGCTGTTGCTGCACGTTGGGCGCTCGTGGGGCTGCCCTTGCTGCATCGGTGGGGGCTGGCTACCCTCCTATGGGGCTTGGGTGCTGCCCGTGGCGCTGCCCTTGCTGCATGGATGGGGGCTGGCTAACCTCCCTTGTGGCTACGATTGCTGCATGCATGGGCGCTGGGTGCTGCATGTGTGGGCGCTGGGTGCTGCATGCATGGGGCGCTTGGGCCTGCATGTGTGGACGCTGGGCGCTGCATGCGTGCTGCATGCATGGGCGCTGCGGGCTGCATGCGTGGGGCGCTGGGGCTGCTCGCGTGGGGCGCTGGGCACTGCATGCGTGCGCGCTGCTCGCGTGGGCGCTGGGCGCTGCATGCGTGGGGCGCTGGGCGCTGCCCGCGTGGGGCGCTGGGCGCGCCATGGGCGC
>SNVD02001273.1:0-14475 GCA_013180625.2 Boswellia sacra | reverse complement strand
CGCCATATAATAGAGTTTCTGTTTATTCCGCGCAGAGGACTTGCGTTACTCTTCAACATTCGTGCGTCAAGTTGCGCTCTCGCCGAAGTTTGTGCACTCGGGTGAGAGCGAAGGTTCTTTGGCAATAATATTTGGATATATCATCTAACCCTTGTAACACATCTTGTCGATCTCCAAGGATGTGATTTCACAGCTCAACAACGACCTTTAGAAGATTGCTAGAATACGATCTTTTAGTTTAAATATAAGATGGAATCAGGTGCAATACAATTTGCTCTGAGCCTAGCGCCCACGCGCGACCCAGTTTTGAACCAGTTGGCCAGACGTTCAAATAGCTTTTTACTTTCATTCATGCTATTCACCGTGGTCGTAGTCAGCCAGAGTCTTTTCAATGGACCAACTCGTCTCGCTTGGGCAGCTAAGGTAGAGGAAACAGAAACCACTGAGCACAGAAGATTGGAGCTATGTGCCGACTGCAGACTGACAGCTCGATCGATAGAAGAACTCGTGCGGACTCCCCGTCAGATGGACGCTTACGGCCAGCTAAGCGAGAAAATTGATTTGGAAAAGATGAAGAAGGCAGTGTGCAAAGAAGTTATGAACGATAAAGATCGAGAAGGTTGTAGAAGTTTTTATTTTAATAACCATGCGACGGTTCTGAAATGGAAGCAGGCCGTAGATAATGCTAGAGCAGGTACAGTGTCATTCCTAGATTTTGTTTGCATAAGAGAGCTCAAGTTATGTTGTCCAGAGAACAGCTTCGGAGCCAAGTGTTCCAAGTGTCCAGAATGCGGACCAAATCAGCAATGTCTAGGGGAAGGGACCAGGACAGGCAATGGCTCTTGCACCTGCAAGGTCGGCCACACAGGATCAAAATGCGAACAATGTACCCCTGGCTATTACTACGATCATGAGGCTATGAAGCTTCCGGAATACTCAAACAGAAAGGTTTTATGCAAGAAGTGTCATAGGTCTTGCAAGTACTGTCGCACGCCTGGTCCAAAGGGATGTGAGGTCTGCCAGGATGGGTTTTCTTGGCAGGCAGGTTTTGGTTGTTTCGACATAGATGAGTGCGTGCAAAGTAACAAACAAATATGTGGACCTAATACATTCTGTGTCAACACTGAAGGGTCCTACTTTTGCTATGAATGTGACCGAGCCTGCGACGGATGCCACGGTGATGGACCAGACATGTGCTTGAGATGTGGCCGGGGATACCGAAAAGATTCCAATGGAAATTGTGTGGCCGAACGCAAGACAATTCTTCCGCCAGAAGCCAATTATTACAGATATGCAATATACGCCGGATTATGCGCTTGCACTTGTATCATTTTAAGTAACAATGTCTACTTAGCTAGTCTGGTCGGGCTCGGGGTGGCTTTGTACATTGGAGCATCAGAGTATGTCATGTTGCTCAATCCTGGGTTGGCCGACGATCATGGAAAAAATCTCGCTGCGGGACTACCGGAAGCCTACTCTGCTATGAGCCTACCCCATATAGGTTTATGATGAACGCGCATCCATCAATCTAGTCAAGTCTAAAATGATCTCAAAACTTTAGGACTCAACACCAATTTTAGGACTCAACACCAGGACGGTCAGCATTCGGTTGCGTTGGCAATGATTTGACTAGATTGCTGGTTACTTGTTTCAGGTTTAGGATTGACCCCTCCATCTTGGATATCTTGTGATTTAAACCGCTAAAGTCCTGTTTGATCTGTTCTAATTTTTCAAATAGCTTGATATTCTTCTTAGCTCTGATTTGTTCCAAACTTGCAGTTAACTTATTACAAGTAGATAGCTCTTCGATTCCATGGCTGGCACTGATAGATGAGAGGGTTTTTAGCGCCTCGAGGGTTGCTGGCGCGAGATCCAGTTTATCTAGAACGTCTTCTCGCCTGTCCGGTGAAGAGATGGGACTCTCAGACCGAGAGCTGTCGTCTTCAGGAGATTGGTCCGGATCCAATTTTAAAGAGGCGAGTGTGGTCTCTACCGAAGACATGGTACCGGATGGCGGAGTTGCAGAAGTTGTTTTGGAAGTCATTCTTGCTCTAAATATGTCAGTGGATACCTGTAAATTCTGCGTTCACAACTTTCATGCGGAGACTGCAGGATTCCTGAAAGCGACTAATACAACAAATTAAAGATATATATGGGGATCCCTGCAGGCGACTTGACTGGATCTGCAGGCATCTTTGTCCGAACAACCGGGCGCGGTCAAGTCCATGAATGCACCGATAGACCTCCTACACGCACGCTGAAGATGGCTGGATATCCTGAGGAGAAATTAGTACCCTAAAATTGACCACGGCTGGAGGCAAATCTACGCAAATCCCCATTTGCCTATCTAAGATGTCTGCAGGCGCCCTTGTGCTACCACTATTCAAAAGTTCCCATTTCGAATGAGTGCCGGGAAATATTTCAAAAATTCCGCCAAAGCGGTAAACGTGGTTCGCAACCTACGGCACCTACTGCATATACCATAATTCTCATCGACAGACACTATCAACCTGACGAAAGACACTTGTGAAATCCTCTATACTAACACACCAGCCGAGTCTCCGCCCGCAAATTCAATTGTATGGTAACTTTTGAGGATCTATTGACTGTCTGGTAAAGAGTGAGCCCTCGACCAACCGAGAGCGCCCTTCTGTTTGTCTGGAAGTCGCGTGTCGCCGGCACGCTTCATTGTGCACCGCCACGCGACTCATGCGAACAAATTAGGATTTTTAATATATAACAGATAAGAGATATATATATTAAAATTAAAGAGAAGCTACCACCAGAACTGAAACACAAAACATGATACCGAGCGCTGCAGCCTCGAATGCATCCCAACAAAATGGCGATGGAGATGCGGGCATCGACAAGAATGTTGAGATGTGGAAGATCAGACGCCTTATCAAGAGTCTTGAGGCAGCTAGAGGAAACGGTACGTCCATGATATCGCTGATTATGGCGCCACGCGAGCAAATCTCCAAAATGTCGAAATTGTTAGGCGACGAACATGGAACAGCGTCAAACATTAAATCTCGCGTCAATAGGTTGTCAGTTCTAGGCGCCATAACGTCTGTGCAAAACAGACTCAAGTTATACCCCAAAGTTCCCCCAAATGGTCTCGTTATTTACTGTGGAACCATTATCACAGAGGAGGGTAAAGAAAAGAAGCTCAATATAGACTTTGAACCCTTCAAACCAATCAATACAACCCTTTATCTATGTGATAACAAATTTCATACAGAGCCCCTTACGCACCTACTAGCCGATGACGAAAAGTTCGGCTTCATTGTGATGGACGGTAGTGGAACATTATTTGGAACATTGCAAGGCAATACTAAAGAAACATTGACCAAGTTTACTGTTGATCTTCCGAAAAAGCACGGTCGTGGAGGTCAGTCGGCACTCCGTTTCGCCAGATTACGTATGGAAAAGAGACACAACTACGTGAGAAAGGTGGCCGAAGTTGCCGCGCAACTATTTTTAACTAATGACAAGCCAAACGTCTCAGGCCTTATATTAGCTGGATCAGCTGACTTCAAGAAAGAGCTTGGTTCTTCCGATATGTTTGATAAGAGATTGAGAGAAAAAATCATCAAGACTGTAGATATTTCTTACGGTAATGAGAAGGGTTTTGATGAAGCAATCAAGTTGTCTGCAGATCTATTATCGAATGTTAAGCTTGTGCAGGAGAAGAAACTCTTAGAAAGATACTTTGCAGAGTTGGAGCAAGATTCTGGTAAATATGTTTATGGTATAGAGGACACAATACGTGCTTTAGAAATGGGTGCTGTAGAAACGACGATAGTTTGGGAAAATTATGAAAGGAATCGTTATGTTATCAAGCGCACTAACGGTGAAGAAGTAGTATTATACAAGACAGAGCAAGAGTGGGCCAAAGAGAGGGCGAGTTATGAAAATAACTCAGATTCTGAATTACAAGAATGCAAATCATTCCTAGAATGGCTGGCCAATGAGTATAAGACATTTGGTACCACTCTGGAAATTATTACGGATAGATCTCAAGAGGGTAACATGTTCGTAACCGGTTTCGATGGTCTCGGTGGTATACTACGTTACCGTGTTGAGTTTGATTCCATGAAGTTGGCTGATGAGATGGCTGAGTGTCTGGACCTTGGTGAAATTTAAACAACTATAGCGCGCCGAAAATACATTTTGACTGTCAATCAATGTGTTGATTCACATTGTTGAAGTTTTGTGACATATAAACAGTCAGGAGCAGCGTAGCCACTGATTCGAGACAGTTTGACATGTTCTCAATCCGTAGAAGCTTATTTATTCGTCATAACTCGAATATCTCAAAGATGATCCTCAACTCATCTACACCTAAAAAGATTCAAAATACTTTATTGTCATTACAGTTGCACCACCATCAATTATCATGATCGTACGCCACTGCGTAACCTTGATTGTATTGACCGAACATCTGCCCACTAGGACTGCGGAGCACATGATAAACCACCGGCGAGCTATTTGTTGGCGAAGATTTGAGCTGATGGCTCTGTTTACCCAGACGTCTATGTTGATTCCCCTGTTGCGCAGGACTTTTGAGTGGCTTGGAAAAGTGCCCCTCTGAAGGCTGCAGGCGCAAAGACGCAGACTTCGTGCCACTATCTGTATTCACATTCAACGATTTTGATGCCTTCACTCTCAAGCGAAGCCGTGCGCTATCTGAAGTTGAGTCATCATTTTTGGCAGAGGAAGCCAACATGTATTGAGACATATGATGCTCATGGTTATGTGGCTGATGGGCCTGATGTGGCAGTAGATAGCTTGATGGTTGGCTCATCGGTTGAGATTCATATGGCAAATGCGTCGGAAAGTGAGGTCTAGTCTGTATCTGTTGATAAGCCAGGTTTGCCAACGGAGTGTACTGGTAATGTATTGGTTGTGCATGCGATGCGTGATATGAGTATACATGGGTCTTGGCCTCAGGTGGACCAGCCAAGTTGGCATAGTGAAATTGATTATAATCATTCTCACTGGCACGTGATACTTGCTGATAGACATTATCAGATTTGGGTGAAGCCTTTACTTCATCAGGAGAAGGCATACCAAACGCCTTAGAATTGGAGGCTTGATCCTGAGCCTGTTTGCCTGCAGCTAGGAAATGCTCCAAGTAGCTTTCGCTGAGATTGTCCCCCTGGTTGGCTCTAACTCTCTGACCTGGTAGCAGCGAGACGGGCACTCTCGGAGAAAGCAGGTTCGGAGTTGCCAGTGTGTCTGTCGAATAAAAGTACATGTTCGACTTATCGTTGTCTTCACCCTGTTTAGGGTTTGTCACATGCTTTGGATTTGCTGGATTGGGCCCCAAAAAAGGAAACCCGAACAACAGATTTGGTAAGAGGTTTCTGAGTTGCAGTACAGCATTTGGAACTTCATTTAAAGTCGGAGTTGAGGACTGATTTTCTCCTTGTTTCGGCCGGCCTAGTTCCTCCACGAGGTCTATTTTGACCGGCCCATAGGGCAATCGAGTGTAATGTACAAGTCGATATCTCTGATCGAAGTTGATATAAGTGAACTTTCCCTTAATTGTCCCATTTTTATACGTAGTCTCCTCTCTGAAGACCTTCTGTATTTCTTCCGAGTTGTAAGTGGGCAGATGGTCGCAATCAGGTCTCGTTTCTTCCTCTTTGTCCTTGGCTGGCTTCGAGGCAGATGTCTCGGTGCTCGAGCTGATTTCGCGAGTATCTGTTGTGCTGCCGGCGGCCTCAGATGCTGGGCTTGGGGTCGTGCTCGAGAGTTGCCCAGTGTTCGCTTGGCTTGAGTTAGTCTCGGAAACATCTGTGCTGGCAGCGGGCTCTGATGTGGTGCTCACCGATGAACCTGCAGCCGGGTCGCTCGTAGAGTCTGTTGAGTCTGGCTTTTCAAAGCTTGACACTGAGGAAGCTTCGGGAGTCTCGGTGGTCGTTGTTGTCGTGGGTGTCACCTTCTCCGGAGTGCTAGTTTCAGGCGTGCTGCTGGAGATTGTAGTTGTGGGCGTAGCAGTTGTCGTGGTTGCAAGCTCAGTTGCTGTTTCCGTCCCAGGTTCCACTTCCGTAGGTACTGGTGTTGTTGCGGTGGTCGTGGTAGGGGCGGAACTGGTTGTAGTTGTGGTGGAAGTGGTTGTTGTTGTGGTGGAAGTGGTTGTTGTAGGAGTTTCGCTGGGTTCACTTGAGACTTCCGACGGCTTAGATTCGTCGGAAGTCGATGTTATTGGCTCAGAGGTGTCCAAAGTTGATGGCGACGTGGTCGTCGTTTCATTGGGCTCGCCACTTTCAACCGATTTGGTTTCAGTTTCAACACCAGGTGCACCTGTGGTGGTCTCGGGAACGCTCGTGGTTTCACTCTCTGATGACTCGCCGTCAATACTTTTCGTGGTACTGACCTCAGTGGTGGAATCATCGATGGCTTTGGTTGAGGTCGTAGTTGAAGTTGTGGTCGTGGTTGTGCTCTCCTGTTGCTCTTCCTCTTGTGTTGAGCGCGTCGTCCTGATCATCGAGTCTGGAGGCTGAAGTTTGGATTCGCCATTTGTTGAGCTTGTCATGGTCGTGGTTGACGTCGATTCCACTGGTGCGTTGTTGGTTTCAATTGTAGTGAGCCCCTCGCTTGACTTGCCATCATTGCGGGCGCCCGGCTTACTGGGGCTCATGGTGACAGGCTCCAAAGGGCTCTTAGCGACTGCAAGAGTGTCACCGAGTCGGGGCGGGGTCTCGACAACATTGCGTCGGTTGGCCGAGGCTGGTCGCGCGTCGGCGCTGCTCACGAGGATAAGACACGCGACGAGAGCAGCGGCGCTCATAGGTGAAAGTGCCATCTTCGCAGAGAGTGATGAAGGTGTTAAGATCTCGAGTTGGCTTGGTCTGTTCAAGTTGGAGTAGTGAGCAGAAATAGCCTGGAGCGGTCAACTTACCCTTGATTTTGGTCTTTGATTTTAGTGCTAGTCAGCTATGCGTCCAGCGTGTTAAGCTGCAGTCTTGGCCTTCAATCGGCGTGCACGCGCCTCTGCCAGACGATTGAAACTGGGTTCCTCCTAAACTTCAGCTGGATTGTGCAGTCAACGGGGGATCGGACACCATTAATTGATCATTAATTTCGAGTCGTTTCCTCGAGGCGTGAGACTGGAGGCGCGAATTCAAGGTCGATAACCGCACGAGATGCGCAGGCGCGTCGGATTTCCTTTGAGAGGCTGGCCACAAATGCGCTCGCCATCGGCCGTCTGCTGGAAGAGCCCCGGCGGTGGAGTGCTCGTCGCGCACGAAACCACTCTGTTCGGGTGGAGTAGTCACCTGGCCGTGACCAAATCTAACAAGTCGAATCACGACGCCTCGCGAGCCCACTCCCTTACGTGTGTTTCACTTCCTCGTTCCCTCTTATCGCCGATGTCTAATCTCTCTCCTTCTCTCTCTCTCCCTCTCTCTCCCTCGCTGAGCCAAGACTGAGTTCCGAGCGAGCTGCGCTGCTCGCAATATTGAACGTCGCCTACGGTGCGGTACAACTCACATTAGAAGACCACAGGTCCCTGCCCTCTCACACCCACCCAGGTGTTGATGTAGACGGTCGGGTTCCGAGTTTCTGCTTCTGGTTGAGCCGCAGAAGAGAGATCAAAGTTTGATGATAAAAGGGAAGCAGGTTATGAGAGACAGGTTACATCAAATGACTGGACGACATCGGCCCGCCCGCGCGCGCGCACACACCTCAGGCCAGTGACTGGCTCAGGAGCCGCTGACATTTGCACTCGGCAAGAGGGCTGACCCTCTCGCCGTCTCTCGGATCCACTCGGAGTCTGCACCTGGCGGCGGCTCGAAACCAACGACGAGCCGCAGTGACTTGATGACTCCAGGCTGGAACTTCCCATAACCTGAGGCAAATATTCTACGCACAACAGCTCTGCAGGGTAATGTCGGCCAGCCTCAAGGGTGGGTCCAGTTTGTGCGTGTCATTTTGGCTGACAGTGTTTTGCTGCGAGTTTACCTAGCGCACACGTCACCCGCTCTGACTTGTCCACAAACTGCCACAGGAACCGTTGGACTTGTTCGCATAATTGTTCTCGCGGCGCCCTCGAGTTCTTATTACGTTCAAATATGCAATAGTGTCTGCAAATACTCCACAAAGTCCCCTCAGCAGAACAGATTAGCTTTTATTTGTTTGTGATTTACACCTCCAGCTTTAGTTGGCACCCAACACTGAGCGCATGACACCCATCAAACGCCCATCGATATCATCTCAGCAACAAAACCACAGACAATACCACACCGAAAGCGCTCAGGAAACTACAGATCATTCAGACTCGCATATACTCATACAGATATCGCATACACTTTTGCTTAGTCCCACTATAAGTTTTCGATCGATCTGATGCTACCACAGCAACAAAGGCTTCAGATAAGCGCCACAAACACGATAAGGATCGATCTCAAGCTTCATTTCATTCAAACTCCAACTAGCCCACACATATCAATAGTCAAAAGTCAGATGTACACAGCTGAATCAATTTCTATTCAGTGAATCTCTATTTGAACCTATTGGGATTTGCTCAACAACAAGGCAACAATTCTCCGGTTTTCTTTCGAATTTCAGCTTTCGATTCGGTTCACACCGCGATAATTGACACACAACAACAACGCCACAATGGCTTCTTCATCGCCACCAAAGAAACTACCTCTGCATCTACAATCATCTCATAACAGGCTTCTGATAAAGAATGGCCGCATCGTCAATGACGACTGCATATTTGATGCAGACATCTTCATCGAGAACGGTATCATAGCACAAATCGGGCATAATCTCGTAGTACCTGGTGGCGTTCGCATAATTGACGCACGTGCTAACGCACCGAACGAGGTCAACTATGTCATTCCCGGAGGCATAGATACTCATACTCACCTGGCCGGCCAATTCATGAATGCACACGTCCTCGACGATTACTACAATGGTTCGAAGGCCGCCGTTGCCGGCGGAACTACAACGTTCATCAATTTCGCTATGACATCCAAAGAATCGCCAAGTCTGATCGAGGCTTTCGAGCGCGAGCGAAACCTTGCTGATGGCCAGGTGTGCTGCGACTATGCTATCCACGTTGTCATCTCGGATTGGATCGAAGGCAAGACTGATCAGGAGATCGCCAAGCTCGTGAACGACTACGGTGTCAACTCCTTCAAGATATTCCTTTGCTATTCGATGCAACTCAGCGACAAACAGATCGTCAACGTTTTACGGGTCTGTGCTAAATATGGCGCCATTGTTATTGCACACTGCGAGAACGGCGACATAATCGAATACAATGCGAACAACTTGGCCAATGCTGGCATGCTAGGTCCCGAATCTCATCTTCTCAGCAGGCCCGAGTGTATAGAGGCAGAGGCTACACATAGAGTCAGTGTCTTGGCCGAGCAAGTGGGTTGTCCGGTTATGGTAGCCCACGTTATGAGTAAGTCCGCGGCAAACGTGATCGTCAACGAGCGCGCCCGCAACACCTCGCTATTTGGCGAGACTCTGGCTGCCTCCATAGGCTCAGATGGAACCAATTACTATCACAAGTGTTGGCGCCATGCTGCAGGTCACATTATGTCTCCACCTCTGCGTCCAGACAAATCAACTCCGGGCTTCCTATTGGGTGCGCTCGCCTCAGGGTCACTGCAAGTCATCGGCTCGGATCACTGTGTCTACGGCTCGAAGCAGAAAGAGATAGGTAAGGATGATTTCAGAAAAATACCGAATGGAATCAACGGCATTGAAGAGCGCATGCTAGTTGCCTGGCAAAAAGGAGTTCGGGAGGGATACCTAGATCCTTGTAGGTTCGTTGCCGTGACAAGCACGAATGCGGCCAAGTTGTTCAATCTCTACCCTCGCAAAGGGCGCATCCAAGTAGGATCAGATGCTGACTTGGTAATATGGGGTCGTAATGTCAAGGTCATCTCTGCTCAGAACCAAGTCTCGAAGGGCGACTTCAACATCTTTGAAGGAATGTGCGTAGAGAGCGGTCCACTTGTTGTGGTAACTCAGGGCCGAGTTGTTGTGGACAACACTGGTATCCATGTGTTACAGGGTGCTGGTCGCTTCCTGGCTCGCCAACCATTTCCGCTTACAGCTTATGGGCCACTGCGCATCAAGAGTCGTCTGGTGCCCTACACTGTGGACAGATCGAAGAAGGATGACGAACAAGTAGATGAAGCTGCCGACAAGGTGGCCAGTGTCAGTCTCAGCGCAGCTGGCCAGTCTTCAGCAATCGTACGACCTGGAGACGAGGCTGCCGAAGGCTTTTACCAACGCACCTCAAAGAGCGGCGTGAAGAACATGCAAGACTCCACTTTTAAGCTGTCGGGCGAGCAGGTGGACGACAAACAAAACAGGAGTAATATCCGGGTTAGCGGTCAACCACCTGGTGGCAAGAGCAGTGGACTCTGGTGAGCGCATAACGACTAAGATCACCATTGCGCTCTTGTAATCTAGACTGGTGTATGCGAGCTTGATCAATAAGTTATATACGATGTATGCTCGTCATTGAGTGCAGACTAAAAAGATGCACGAAACAGTTCAGTGCATGAGACTGATCATCAGCAGCTCGAGAGTGGTGTCTATCTCCGCCTCATGCAACCAGACAGCTTTCTGTCCACTCATTTGAGTAAGAATTGAATAAAGTGCAAGATAGCCGAAAGTGTCCGCAAAAGCGTGTCATCGCGATGTGTTTCTTCCACAAGAGCATCCACATTTGTCCAGATGGCCACACCCAGAGCCTGAACTGAGAGCTGGCAATTAAGTTATGCTGTGCGCAAGATTTACCTCTCAATAGCTGCGGTTGCGCTGACTCACGCCCTCGCGGTCCGCCGGATCATTGGTTGCGATGGCGGGGCACAGGGTTGAGGTCTGCGAGCGAGTGGTCGAGGTGCTGGTAGTTTCGACTGTCGGCTGTTGGAGGGATGTTCCCCGCAACCGAGTGTGTGGTCTGAGTTTGCGCACGGACGAGCGAGCGCGAGCTTCGGCTTCGGTGGTGGTTGTGCGATGTTGTTAGCATCGATAAAAGTGTAACAGTGAGTGGGAGTTGTCATAGTGGCCAGCGGGTGGCCCCGGAAAGGGTCGCGGGGTGCAAGTTTATAGTCAGCGACTGAAGAGGACGCGAGAGGTGAGTTGGGTCGCGCCGTCCCGGACAGGGTGGGAGATGAGCGTGCAAGAGGCGCCATGTCGATTGCAAAATGTCGCCGAGTGACTCGTCTCTGGCAGTAAGGGCCCGGCGGATGAGTGTCTGGATAACGAGCAGGATGTGGGAGTGAATGGAGTTTGACTGGCCGCCGGCGACCGACGGTCATCGAGGACACAGTGAACTCGTGAGCAGTCTGGACAGCCGGACCGCCGGCGCTCTCTGTCTCTCTGTCTGTCTCTCTCCCCCTCTCTATCGTAAGCAGCTCTGTTTTGCGGCAAGACTGACTCAGTAGAGCCAGCAGCAGCCAAATCCACCAGTCGAATAGCGAGTCGGTGGTCCGAGTTTGATGGCACACACACACAGACGCACGTACTCATGCGCTTCAATGGCCAGAACTAACGCACGCACACACGCACAGGTTAGTCAATTTCGTCGACTCGGTCACTCTCGTTGAGCGCGCGCGTCGCGGCTACCGAGGGCTAGGCTTGTCGGCGTCGGCGTCGACTACGACGACGACGACGACGACGACGGGGACGAGAGCGGCGGCGGTGGCCACAGGGTACTGCACTCACGCTGTGAGCCAATGAAATTTCAGTTCAGTGCGAGCGTGGTCGGCCGCGCGGCGCCGCAGACTAATGGGTCGGCCGAGTGGCGCGCGTGCTGGCTCGCAAGTCGCGCGACAGACAGACAGACGCACGCATAAGCTGCTGCTGGCGGCCCTGACGAACGCACGCACTCACAATGAGCGCGGAGGGCAGGCAAAAGTGCGAGCGCGGTCCACGACGACCACGGCAAGCGAAAGAACGAGGAGTGCCGCCGCCGCCGCCGTCGCCGCTTCGGTTTCAACGCCGCCGCCGCAGCGTCGAATGGAGGCGACGACGACGACGACGACGAGGTCGATGACGACGACAACGAGCCGACCGATTGTTTCTCTCGCCTGAAAAAGCCGTGGAAGAGGCAAACTGATGCACAATTTTGTGGTTGTTGTATTTTGGGCTGCACCACAGATCCTTCTCTTACCTTTTCCATTGCGTTCACCAGCATCACCGCCACCACAAACAACATCTTGAACATCCAGACCTTCGCCAATAGTGACGCCAACAAAACCCACACCCGTTGTGATCCATCAGTCACCCATTGAGCCCAGGTGTCGAGCACGAGCCTACAACCACGACCGACATTTTCACACACTGTCCACCACCACCACCACCATCACCACTCGTGCACCTCCGCCTGGCCCCACACAACAACTCCTCCTTATCTACACGCAATACGAAAACTAGCTCTAGCTCCTCCAATTAGAGCTCCTCCAACGATATTATCTCTTCAAAGAACAGCCAAGGAATTCACAAGGGCACGACAACCTCACTTTGTCCACACACTCACGCACTCACTGAATCTCGCCTTCGTCTGTCTGTCTCTCTTTCTTTCTCGACCCCTTGGTCCCTCTTCCTGCAAACCCCACGTGGAACACACGAGCTTTGCGAGCGCCTGTGACTGTTTCTGCTTTCCGTGACATAATAGCATTTCAAACATCATTACATACAAGCAGATTAGTAAAATCATTCGTCAACATGGAGACAGCGAAAGGCAGCTCTCCAGCCACAGACTCCAAGAAAAGTGGCAATGTTTCTGAGAACAAAGACGCCAACCTCTCGTCGCAGTCGGCTGTCTCTGCGGCGAACAAGGATGACAAGAAGGCTAGTAGTATCAACAACAACAACAACAACAACAACAATAATAACAACTCACAACAAGCTCAACAGCAGAAGAACACACCCGATGGATCGAACGGCATACGCAACAACGTCAACAACCCTACTGAAGACCGAGACAAGCCTCGCAAGACAGACGACGCTACCCACTCGAGTACTATCTCAGCACCACCGACAATGACCACCAACACCACAACCGCAACAGTAACCTCAACCGCAAGCACCAACAGCACTTCGACGACTAACGCGTCCTCGAGTTACGAGAATAAAAACTTCTCGTCCGACATCAAGAGAACAGCAGGCAAGCATGAAACGCCGCCACAGACTGCAACCAATCAAGACACTAGAGCCTCCTCCAAATGCGATGGAATAAATCGACAACAATTTCCGGCAGCCAGATCTATTCCATCTGCTGTTCCGGATGGAGGCGCAAAGCAGCCCGATAAATCCAGCTCGCCCATACCTACACAGCACCATCAGTTGCAACCACAGCAACACCAAAATTTGCAACATCATCAGCAGGCTAAACTGAGTAGAGCGAACCAGAGTAGCCACCAAAAAACATAAACCAAAAATCCATGGCCAAAACAAACCATCAAGGTGGTGCCTCAGAGATGCACCAACAGTTTCACCTCCAAAGCGGGACTCAACATCAGCACCAACATCATCCACACCATCATTCAAACCAACTCAACAACGAGCAACTTAGCAAAACGAACCTCTATATACGCGGTTTGCACACGGATACAACTGATAGTGATCTGTTCACGTTGTGTAGTCGATTTGGATCGATTGTTTCAACAAAGGCTATATTGGATAAAACCACTAACAAGTGTAAAGGTTATGGATTTGTTGATTTTGAAGATCCGGTTGCAGCAGAAATAGCTGTGGCTGAGTTACAGAAGCAGGGTATTCTTGTACATATGGCAAAACAGCAAGAGGCTGATCCTACGAATCTCTACATAGCAAACTTACCACAGACTATGACAGAATCTGACTTGGAAGATTTGTTAAGACCCCATGGTCAGGTCGTATCAACCAGGATCCTAATCAATCAAAACAGGCAACCACGAGGAGTTGGTTTCGCCAGGATGGAGACGAAGGATCAGTGTGACTCTGTTATAGCTTCATGGAACGGTAAAGCCGTTAAAGGCTCCACCGAGCCGTTGTTAGTTAAATTTGCAGATGGCGCGAACAAGAAGAGAACTCATCACTTTCAGCACAAGCCTTTGGGGGGAAACTCTTTCATGGGTAATCATTTACGAAGAAACAATGGCAATGATTCTAACCATTATCAGATGATGAACAGTGGATCGGGCGGCAACAGAAACTTCCATGCTGGCTCTTTTTCTGAGCATCCTAGGCAAAATCATGGCATGCCGCATCATGACAACGGACTGATGAAACATCAGCAAATGTTGGGCACCATGCCTGGTTATCATGCACACCATCAAGGTGGAGGTCACCACTCGTACATGATCCAGCAAACTCAGATGATGGGCCCAACTTCAGCCATCGATCCTTCGATGCATTATGTTAACCTAGCAAACCAGATGCAAGGTTTACAGATTGGTAATCATCCAGTTAGCGGCTACCTGTCGCCCCAACAGTGGCCTCCTGTTT
>SNVD02001272.1:0-14376 GCA_013180625.2 Boswellia sacra | reverse complement strand
GCGAATATGGGTTCTCCATGTCAAGGCCATGAAAAGTGGGTAGAAGTCGAACAAAACTTTGTTTGAAATTGAAATGGATTGAATCTGGAGAAGAAACTGCACAAGATGGTGCACTAGTCCTTACCGGATTCATGTAGTCTTTGAGGGTTCTTCGTTGGTTTTGATCATTTTGTTGCGAGCGGTTGTCCCCTTCATCCGTGAATATTTTCGCATGATTGTCGGCCATGTTTTCTAAGGAAGATGATGTTTTTCGAACAAGTCTACCACTAGATGTTCGTGACCAAATTTTCATGCAAGAAAGAGAGAAGAAAGGAGAGGAAAAGATGAACACACAAAAAAAATAAAAAATTTAGATCTAAGATGAGAAAAGAGAATACTTACAATTTTGCACGCCAATTGTTACCTTCCCCGGCAACGGCGCCAAAAACTTGACACATCCGAAAAAGGATTGTCTCCCAAGTATAGGAGTGTCGAAGTAATAAAACCCGGTAAGACCGGGGTCGATCCACGAGGAAGGAGATTTTAGCGTTACAAATTATAAGGTAAGCAAATATGATATGATTGATTCAAAGAGATAGCAAGATAATATCAATAAATATGTAAGATGGTAGGTGGTATTACCGACATTCAAATATAAAACAAAAAGCAAGAGGAGGTAAAACCATCCATGGAAATAGGTGGTATAACCAACCATAGTAAAGTAAAGAACAATTTCATAAGGTGGTAGAACCTACCATAGTAAATAAAATAAAAAGTTCATAAACAATAGAATAATTAAAATACAAGAGGAATTAACACAATAACAATGAAGGCTAAGGTTAGAGGATCCGCCCTTGATATTTCGAATAAGGATAATTAGCCCATTTTAGTTATATGAATTATATTTGTTTCATTACCAATATTTATACCACTTCTGGTAAATGGGTTCAAGCATCCAATGTGCCAATCATCATATGTCTACAACAAATCAAGGTTCCTAACTAGATTCGTGTCGGTAAAGAAGAACCATACATCATCTAGAAAGGATCCAAGCATTGGATGTGCCAAGGATTGTCGACAATGGATCAAGACCTCCACTTTACGAGTGGTGTCAAGATTGATTAAGAAATTAAATATAAATCATATTGAAATAAACATTATACGATTAAGATTATTAAGCACATATTAAGGGTTAGAGAATCCTTATTCTCATATCAAGGGTTTCACCCTTTCAACTTAGCAAAAGAGAAATTAGAAGAACATTATAATAGAAAGAAAATAAAATGCAAGAAAAAGGAAATTCATTAATAACATAAACACACAAAAAACAATACAAGATCCTAGCCAAAGCCAAAATGTTCCAGCCAAGGCCAAGATGCCCTAATGGGTCACAAGGCACCTCTATTTATAGATACATCTAGGGGCAAACTTGTCAAATTACAAGGGCATAATTGTCCAATATTAGTTGTAAATATCTTTGACAATGGGATCATTAGGCACCGACTTTGACCACAATTTGAATCGAAAAAAACGTTGTGCAAATTTTAATCACAAGTCTTCATGAAAGTTGTAGATATTTCTCTCAGATTTCTAGAACATATTGATTTGCACAATTTGGATACGTATTTTGAGAGATACGGTCCAAATACTGCTAGGCCTGGTCAGATGGCCGAGACTGTAGATGGGTTCACTTCAAGCCCAATTTTGCTCCACTAAGAGCCCGAATTTGATGATTCTTGTGAAATGCAATCTTGTAGACAATTAAATCAGCTTTCCAAAACATTAAGAATTGCACCAGTCTGATCTATAAATAGAGAGTTATGCCCATTTTACCGAACCTGTAACAAAACCAAAATTAAGATAAATTAATTCCAAAGATGCAAATGCTACAAATATGCTTAAGTTGAGGAATTTAATGACACCATTAATGCAATATGATGAACTAAACTCTTATTAAACATGCATATTTAAGTGTTCATCAACAAGCTTCATGTGTCGATACGTTGGAATCGTATGCTCAGCGATACTTATATTGATTCCAGGCATATCATCATAGGACCAGGCAAAGACTTCTTCATATTTCTTTAATAATTTTTTCAAATTTCTCTCTCTCTCCAGGAGTTTTATCAAGTGCAATACATATGTTCTTGGGATTTTTAGTTTTACCAAGATTAATGTCATGAATTTGAATGATATTGATGTCAAATATGCTAATGAAATACAAATTATCATGCAGAGCTCCATCAAGAAAAACATCACACAAGTAAGCAAACTGATTTTTCATTGTATCAAATTTTGAAACATAAACAATGTCCTCTTCTTCAAAGAGGTTAGGAACAAATAAATCTTCATACTAAACATCTTTGATTCATTGTTCAATGAAAGCAACAAGGTCGAGCAATGGGTCCATTACCGATGTTTGATCTTTGAGGCTTCTCCTCTTTGATTTTCATCTTCTCAATCTCTTTATTAAAGTCATACCCTTGACAATTTTAGCCAGGAGTATGTCCTTGAAAATTTCGAATCTAGGCTTCAACATTCCCATGTAAACACATGGTTCGGTAGTGCCCACATACTTCATATCTTGTGCTTTGAAAACTTGATAAGCTTTACCTTCTTAGGTTCCAAGTCTTCTTCTTCATCAGACATGTAATCTAACCCTCTTTTAGTGGTTTGGCACTTGAAATCCAAAAGGAACGACAGATCGCCTTCATTCTTCCCAAGCCCAGTTCCTGGCAAGTACCCTTGTTTCTTCATTATTCAAGCGACAGTAGAACTGATTTCATCAATAATAGTTACATGGAAACCTCTCATGTATGGTATCTCTCCAACTTTCACACTCAAAGTAGTAGGCATAATGGTTGAGGTAGCATGAATGGTCACAAGCTCCTCATCCATAGTAAATCAGATCTTTTGATGTAAAGTGGAAAGAACTCCACCAAACAGATGGAACCATGCTCGGCCTAACAAAACAGCAAAGGTGACTGAAATGTTAAGGACCGTAAACTCAGTCATCACTTCAATAAACCCAGTCTTCACTAAGCCTTGAAAATCCCAATGGAATTACTTTTCGAGTCATCATAAGCCCTGATCAGCATCTCATAAGGCTCAAGTTCATCTTTAATAACTCCATGCTTGTGCAATATCTTAATAGGCGTAATATTGATGGCGGATCTATCATCCACCACGACATAAGGGGATATCATCCCACCAATTTTAGTGGTGATGAACAATGGCTTGTTGTGATTCCTTCCTTCAAAAGGTAAATTATCATTGATGAAGGTGATTACACCCTTCTCATTTATCCCTTTAGGTTCTCTTCTAGTCATAGTTGTCAACATCTCATTTGCAGTGGTAACCATTGATATCTCCACCTCTATCAAAGCCTTCACCATGGCTTCTCTATGCTTTTGGGATAAGATCAACAAGTCCCATATGGTAGCATTTGCTTGAGTTTGCTTCAACTACTTGATGACTTGGTCTTCTTCTTCTTTGACTTCTTCCTTGGCAATTTCTTTACCCTTCTCAACAGTCTTTTCTTTCTCAATTGGTTTTTCCTTCTCCTTCTCATGGTAAAACCTACCACTCCTTGTCACTTCTTAGACATCCTTATTCTCACACTTAAGTGTTTCTCTCACCTCCTCTTCTTCATCACTACTAAAGTCAGCTTAAAAGTTTGGAAGGGTCTTGACTTTGGGAATATCATCCCAAATACCCATGTCTCTCACCTCCTCACATCTTATAGGCAAGCGTTCTGTTCTTATAAGACTTTCTCCTCGTTTCCCTTTCCTAGTTTCATTACCCGTTTTCACTCTGAGTCTTGTAGATGGTGGGCCTCTTCTAGCCCCCTTTCCAGCCATCCACTTCTTAGTAAAGGCACTTGTTGGTGTGGACTTCTTCTTGGTAGATGCTTCATTATCTTCCACCTCAACTTCTTCTTAATCTTCTTTTTCTTGTTCCTCTTCCTCATGGTCACTGAGGCACACAAATTCGGGTTTCTAGTTTCGCTTAGCCCCTTTCATAGCAATATTGGTCCATCCACCCTTCTGGGTAAAAATCTGGGCTACCAAAGGAATGGGCTCTTATTTCCCCCTTGTCAATGATCTCTTTAGGCTTCTCTTCCTTAAGCTCTTCTACCTTGGGCTTCTTCTTTGTGGCCACCCTTCTAATGGACCCTTCCTATTGCTTAAGTTTGGTCTTCTCCCTTCTCTTATATCTCTTGGACCAACTAGATCCACTCTTTCTTCAAAAGAGTTCATCACTTTTTCCTCAATCAAACCCGATCCAATCATATTGGTCGATGAAGGAGGTACTCGACTATAGTTAGGTAGTGGGTTGCTTCCTGTGTTAAGCTTTTCTAGCTCTAGATCGAGAATCTAACCCTTGTCAATCAAGTCTTGGATTTCATGGTGAAGACGAGTGCAATCATCAATCTTATGACTGATGACTTGGTGGAATTCACACTTCTCGTGATGCCTTCAATTCATTGGCAATGGATTTGGAAGCTCTTTTAGGGTAATGGCTACAAGATCCCTTTGACTCTCAAACTTGTGAAGATTTTTGCTAATCATCTCCCCAAACGACTAAATTTCCTTTGTTGGGCGACTACTTTCACCTCAACATGCTTCGTGCTGGACCCACTAGCTTGATGATGCTGCCCCTGATTTCTTTTAGGGTAACTATTATTGTTTCTTTTTTGCCTAGCTTCCAAATCTTCTATTTGAATGCTTGAATCATACATGTCTTCAAATTTTTTTATTGGAAAACCATAAGTCTATCACTAATGAAGGCATGGCTCCATTGATCACCATACAGACCTGGTCCTTCTCCGCGAGCGTCGCGGTCATCTTAGCAACTTTGGCCCTTCAATAAACCAAGTATTTTAAAAAGGTCTTGTTGGGCTTTTGGCGTGTAGTCTCCAAATCGCTGAAGGTTACCCCTAGTTAGATATTATGGTGACATTATTCCACGAACTACTTGGATAGCTCCTCCCAATCTTCTTGAACTCTTTTGGAAAGATCATGATGCCATACTATCGTAGCATCTTCTAAAGATAGCATGAAGTATTTCAAGATATATTCCTTCAACAAAGGAGTGGTGGCCATAACTATAGAGACTAAATTTTTGAGGCTCGATGAAGGAATAAAGATGAATGTTGAGCAAAAAAATGACCAAAATGCCCTTGAGGACCAAGAAGAGAAGGGTGAGAAGAAGTTGGTGAAGGGCCTTGAAAATTGACATATGACTTAAAAAAATCATAGAAATTAATCTATGAGGAATCTGATGATAAGCCATATACCTTTGTGAAGCTATGGATGTCTAGTTTTCATAGAAATTTATAGATCATAAATCATAGTTGAATTCGAGAAGTTGTACGCGATTGAAGGAACCAAGGTATAAAGGGACTACATCGAAGGATGACAAAAGAAATGGGCCAAAGAGATATTGATCGGTCGACCATCAAACAGTCGCCCGAATTTTCAAGATAGCTGCCCTACCATTTGATAATCGTCTGACTATTGCACAATGGCTGCCTGTCTATCAGATGGTCGCTCAACCGTCTGGAGATGGTCGCCCGATCCATGTTGGCTTATTTTCAGAAATTTGCTTTAAAACCTTCCTTTTTCATCTTCACCCCTCCCCTATATAATTGCCCCTCCTCTCACTTTGCAATACACACAGATTGTCGAATACAATAATCTTTCTCCCTCTTGAAGACACGCTCGATAATTCGAGACGTCTTTTTCAGTATAAATATTTTTTAAGGCATTTTATTGCTCTAAACCTAGAAATGATACGTCTTGAGAGCAGAATTCTCTACTCCCTCCTATTCTTTCTTTTATTTTTCTTGCTTAGAAAAAAACATCTTTAGGGTTTAATTTTATGCTTAGGAGCATGTCTAGGGTTATTATGAATTGTGCTAACCTAATTTTTTCTGCAAGATAGATAGGCGTGTCGAGGTTAGTCCGTAATTCTTCATTTTTTAGAATCATGCGTAGGAATTTACTTTCTTTGCGAATGCTTAGAATCATGACTAGGAGAACATGTTTACATTCATGCTTAAGAGCACATGATTATAATCATGCTAGAAAATTTTATTTCCTTTAATGAATGCTAGAAAATAACATATAATAGGTGAGAATTACTGCTTTTCCCTTTAATGTCTGGTTTGAGCTAGAATAGCTATGATTAATTTCAATTGTTTGAATTAGGCTAGAAATGTTGTGATTAGGCTAGAATATGCCATGATAACCATGTTAGGCTAGTAATACGATGGTAATACGAATTGATTTGAATTATGCTAGAATAGCTATAGGTAGAATTACCATGATAGAATTATCAAATCTAGGCTAGAATGCCATGATACTGGATTATGGCTTTGTTTGGTTTAATAATTTGTTTATTCATGAATGTATGAATATAGCATGATTAGAAGTATAATAGAATGATTGTATAATGCCATGAAAGAGGCTTGGTAAGTATTGAATAGACTCACATGTGATGATGAGGAATTCACTATTTATGAAGTTTCAAATTGATTGACTTAGTATGCATGAATATGCTTTCTATTATTGAATATTTTAATCATGTAAGTGAATGGATATTTGAAGCATTAAAGTAGAATTTACTTTATTATTGAATAACAATCATTGTAATCCTCTCCCATCCCCCCATGTATGATGGAAATGTAATCTATTCTCCTCCCTCTTTCTTTGCGTAAATATAAAACTACCATTAATTGAATAATCACCTCGCATGCCTAAAGAAGATAAAATGAATAATGTGTGCATAAAACAAACAATTTAAATGGACTAAGTAACAATGCGAGCTATTTTTATTTTGTATTTCCCATGTGGAGGCTAGATTTACATCTCAGTGGGTCGAAAGACTCATACCTAACTTCCTAAACCCATCTCTAAAGAGATGAGGGTAGTTTAGGTCTCGAAGTGAAGGATCAGATTGCCCCCATTCATTCCCAATTGAATAATTAGGTGGCGACTCCTTTCTCTATACATGTCAATGGCTTGCTTTTGTTCCCTTAAGTCTCGAAAGAGGCTTTGATATAGTGTCGTGGTCACAAATGCTCTGACGGGATGAAAGCCCCATTCACAGTGGCAACTCCACTGGGGAAAAGAGAAGTTGGTTTCAATGGGAATACCAAATTCTAATGCCTCATGTTGGTATATTGAGTCCTTGCATAACTACATGTTTGTACACAATGAGCATGAATTGCATAAAACTAGTTGTGTGGCATTGGCATGACAAGTGTTTGGCTCCATTTGTCCCCTAGATGACTCATGTTGGTGTCACCACTTTTGAGCACGTACCATTGAATTGGTATAAAGAGAGACCGGCTCAATGAAGCATCTCTCGCTCAAAGGAGCCCAAACCATTGGACCCTTGACACTCAAGCCTATGTAGATGACTCTAGAAATTTTGAAAAGGATAAATATCCAAAACCCATGTTGAATTACATGTCTATAGATGTAAATTCCCTATGTTTAGAATAACACCAACTTAAAACCTCATGGAATAATGAATGAATGCCATATGTCAAGTTACCCATAAGAACAAAATGGGAACATGTGCCATGAATTAAGGTTATCATGACATATAAAGAAACATGTTATGATAATCATGAAGAATCCAATATCAACATAAATGTTAAAATTAGGAAAGAGAATCTTGCATTCCCACATCCCATTATGATAACTTGGGAATAAGGCCAAAAATCCTAGGAAAAAAGACTCAACCTCACATGTGTGGAAGGAATAAGGTTGGAAGGTTAAAAGCGTGTCTATGCCCTTGTATGAGCATGCATCATATCATGCATACATGCATGCATGTATGGCATTAACACCTTTGTTTTAAAGCCACTACAGCTTGAAAAGACGAGATGGCCAACCAAAATTAAGAAATAGGATAACGAAGGACTCAAGTCATTGAGATTTTGAAAGAAGTAGGTTAACTAATTACAACTGCAATAGTCGATCAATACGAAAGGATCAGTAAGATAAGTATGGATATAGAAGCACTGAAGCACCAAGTGGCCCAGCTGACGAAGTTGTCTACCCAAATACTTGCTTCAACTTCAATGCCACTTTGATCATCACAAACTTTGGCCACTGAAGGAAGCCTGAATCAACCAAGTGGGTTAGCAAATCGTTCAGGGAAGTTTAGTCAATTGGGATAGCCCTTGTCCAAAGTATTCAAAGAACTTCATGCCCAATCAGTGTTACTCTCTCTAGCATCAAAACCTCCTTAGAATCCTCATCCAGCCAACCATAACCATCATGAATAATACGATTTTCACAAACTAATTGGCCATGCTACTGACAAATGTCGTCGCCTCTACCATGAGATCCAAGACTTGATTAGTAAAGGCTAGATTCCCCACCCAGAATTGTAAGAACCCAACACAAGAAGCAACCCATTATCCAATCATAGCTGAGTACCTCTTCCAATGACAAATATGATTAGGTCAAGGGCAAGAATTGAACTCCTTAGAAGAAAGTAGATCGAGCAAGGCCAAGAGAGCCAAGAGAAGGGAGAAATCCAAGCTTGAATAATCCATTAAAAAGGTGGTCTCGAAGAAGAAACCCAAGGTTAAAAAGCCTAAGCTTGAAGAACCCAAAGAATAAGAGCCCAAGGAGATCATTGAGAGGGTGGAAGATGAGCCCATTCCTTTGGCAGCCAAGATTCACATCAAGAAGGGTGGATGGACTAATATTACAGTGAAAGGAGTCAAGCGAAGTCTAAAAGCCAAATTTGTGTGCCTCAATGACTAAAAGGAGGAGAAGCCACAAAAAGAAGAAAAAGAAGAAGTTGAGGTGCCTTTACTTAGATGTAGATGGCTAAAATAAGGGCAAGAAAAAGCCCACCACCTAGAAGACTCAAGGTGAAGAAGGGTAGTGAAGCTAGGAAAGGGAAGCGAGTTGAGAGTTTTTTAGAGAGCTTGCCTAGAAGGTTTGAGGAGGTAAGAGCTATGGGGATTTGGGATGACATCCCTAAAGTCAAGACCCTTCCAAACTTTTGGACTGATTTTAGTAGTAATGAAGAAAAAGAGGTGAGAGTTGAGAAAGAAATACATGAGGGAGAAACACTCAGGAGAATGTCTAAGGAGTGAAAAAGAGTGGTAGATTTTACCATGAGAAAGAAAAGGAGAAACCAATGAGAAGATAGTTAAGAAGGGCAAGAAGTTGCCAAGTGATCAAGCAACTGAAGAAGACTCAAGCGAATGCTAGCATTTGGGAGTTGCTTATATCATCCCAAAAAGCATAGAGAAGCCAGGGTGAGGGCTTTGGCAAAGGTTGAGATATCAATGACTATAACTTCTAGTGAAATGTTGATCGCTTTAACTGGAGGAGAACCAAAAGGGGTAAAAGGAAAGGGGTATGATCACCTTTACTGATAAAGATCTATCTTTCAAAAGAAGGAATCATAACAGACCATTATTTGCCACTGCAGAAATTGGTGGGAAAACATCTCCTTGCAACATGGTGGATGACGGGTTTGCCATTTATGCTGTGCCTATGAAAATATTAAAAGAGTATAGGGTCAGTAGAGACGAACTTGAGCATTGTGAGATGGCGATCAAGGCCTATGATGATGCAAAAAGAAGTGCTATTGGGATATTCAAAGCCTTAGTGAAAACTGAGCCTATTGAAGTCATGACAGAATTCACTGCTTTGTTAGGACGAGCATGGTTCCATCCGCTGGGTGGAGTCTCTTTCACTTTACATCAGAAGATTTGATTCTACATAGATGGGGAGATTGTAACCATTCATGCAGCCTCAACTGTTTCACCAACTGCTCTAAGAGTTAAAGTGGGAGAAATACCTTACATGGGATGAACTATCCGAACATTTTGTATTGGCAGTAACCTTGAGGGATTTAGAGCTAATTTGTTAAAAGCCCAACGAGACCTTCTTAGAGTGTCTGGCCTGTTGGAGGGCCAGAGTTGCCAAGATGACCACCACGCCTGCATGGTGATTAATAAAGCCCATACCTTTGTCAATGGTAGACTAGAGGGCTTCCTAATCAAAAACATTTGAAGACTTATATAATGGCAGAGGAGAAGCAAAAACAGAGATCAAAAGCATATGAACAATCTAGTGGGTCGAACAATGATGATGCATAAGTGCATTGATGAACACTTAAATATGCATGTTTAATAAGAGTTTAGCTCATCATATTGCATTAATAGTGTCATTAAATTCCTCAACTTAAGCATATTTGTAGCATTTGCATCTTTGGAATTAATTTCTCTTAATTTGGGTTTTGTTACAGGTTCGGTAAAATGGGCATAACTCTCTATTTATAGATCAGAATGGTGCAATTCTTAATGTTTTGGAAAGCTGATTTAATTGTCTACAAGATTGCATTACACAAGCATCATCAAATTCGGGCTCTTTAGTCTCCCCCCCACATTGCAGCGCTAACCGACCAAAACTGGGCTTGAGCTGAACGCTCATGTTTTGGTTACAGTCTGTGGTGAACGCCCAGTCTGACTAGGCCTCAGTATTTGAACCGTATCTCTCAAACTACGTATCCAAAATGTGCAAATCAATATGTTCTAGAAAGCTGAGAGAAATATCTACAACTTTCATGAAGACATGTGATTAAAATTCACAACATTTCGATGTCCAAATTGATGGTCAAATTCGGTGCCTAATGATCCCAATTGTCAAAGATATTTACAACTAATATTTGACAATTATGCCCTTGTAATTGGACCAGTTTGCCCCTGGATGTATCTATAAATAGAGGTGCCTTGTGACCCATTAGGGCATCTTGGCCTTGGCTGGAACATTTTGGCTTTGGCTAGGATCTTGTATTGTGTTTTGTGTGTTTATGTTATTAATGAATTTCCTTTTCTTGCATTTTATTTTCTTTCTATTATAATGTTCTTCTAATTTCTCTTTTGCTAAGGTGAAAGGGTGAAACCCTTGATATGAGAATAAGGATTCTCTAACCCTTAATATGTGCTTAATAATCTTAATCTTATAATGTTTATTTAATATGATTAATATTTAATTTCTTAATCAATCTTGACACCACTCGTAAAGTGGAGGTCTTGATCCATTGTCGACAATCCTTGGCACATCAAATGCTTGGATCCTTTATAGATGATGTATGGTTCTTCCTTACCGACACGAATCTAGTTAGGAACCTTGATTTATTATAGACATATAGTGATTGGCAAATTGGATGCTTGAACCCATTTACAAGAAGTGGTATAAATATTGGTAATGAAACAAATATAATTCATATAACTAAAATGGGTTAATTATCCTTATTTGAAATATCAAGGGCGGATCTCCTAACCGTAGCCTTTATTGTTATTGTGTTAATTACTCTTGTACTTTAATTATTCTATTGTTTATGAACTTTTTATTTTATTTACTATGGTAGGTTCTACCACCTTATGAAATTATTCTTTAATTTACTATGGTTGGTTATACCACCTATTTTCCATGGATGGTTTTACCTCCTCTTGCTTTTTGTTTTATATTTGAATGGTCGGTAATACCGCCTACCATCTTACATATTTATTGATATTCTCTTGTTATTTATTTGAATCATCCATATCACATTTGCTTATCTTATAATTTGTAACGCTTAAATTCCCTTCCTTGTGGATCGACCCCGGTCTTACCGGGTTTATTACTTCGACACTCCTATACTTGGGGAGACAATCCCTTTTTCGAATGTGTCAAAACTCTTTTGACAATTGTCTTGAAAACTTAGAAAAAGTCCTAAAAAGGTGTGTAGAAAAAGGTCTTATTTTAAATAGTGAAAAATGTCATTATATGGTCACTTCGAGAATTGTCTTAGGTCATGTGGTGTCTTCTAAGGGAATTGAAGTGGACAAAGCAAAAGTGGAATTAATTTCCCATTTGCCTCCACCAAAAATAGTCAAAGAGGTTCGTTCATTCTTAGGGCATGCTGGATTTTATAGAAGATTCATAAGAAATTTCAGTTTTATATCTAAACCTCTTTGTAACCTCTTACTAAAAGACTCTTCTTTTGAATGGACTCAAGAATGTCAAAATGCCTTTGCTAAATTAATTGGACTTTTAACAACTGCTCCAATTATGCAATCGCCTGATTGGTTCTTGCCTTTTGAATTGATGTGTGATGCAAGTGACTACGCCGTTGGTGCTGTCTTAGGTCAAAGAAAAGAAGGTAAGCCTTATGTGATATACTATGCAAGTAGGACTTTAAATGATGCACAAATGAATTACACAACAACTGAAAAAGAACTACCTGCAGTAGTATTTGCATTGGACAAATTTCGATCTTATTTAATTGGTTCTCCAACGATTGTTTATACTGACCACGCAGCTGTGAGATATTTAATGTCTAAACAGGATGCAAAACCTAGATTGATACGGTGGATCTTATTGCTTCAAGAATTTAACATCACAATAAAGGATAAGAAAGGAGCTGAAAATGTCGTTGCAGATCATCTTTCAAGACTAACGAAAGAGATATTAATTGAAACTTCACCTATCAATGATTCTTTTCCTGATGAATTTTTATTTTCTGTTGCTACTATACCTTGGTTTGCTAACATTGTAAATTTTCTTGCAACAGGAAAAATGCCACCTCATTGGAATGCTCAAGACAAAAGGAAATTTTTAACCGAGGTGAAAATTTTTTATTGGGATGACCCATATCTTTTCAAATATTGTCCGGACCAAATAATAAGAAGATGCATAACCGACAATGAGGTAAGTAATGTCATTAACTTTTGTCATTCTGAAGCATGTGGAGGACATTTTTCGTCTAGAAAAACAACTGCTAAAATCTTACGATGTGGATTTTATTGGCCCACCTTATTTAAAGATGCACATGCATTTTGCAAAACGTGTTGGGGTATTGATTTGCAAATTGGGATCCATTTCAAAAAGAAACATGATGCCTTTAAATCCCATTCTTATTGTTGAAATCTTTGACTGTTGGGGTATTGATTTTATGGGACTCGTTCCGTCATTTGGTTTTGTGTACGTCCTTGTGGCAGTGGACTATGTTTCAAAATGGGTCGAGGCAATTCCATGTCGAAACAATGATCACAAAACAGTTGTCCAATTCTTGACCGAGAATATCTTGAGTAGATTTGCAAATCCTCGAGCCATTATTAGTGATGGGGGTACACATTTTTGTAACAAACCATTTGAAACTTTAATGAAGAAATATGGAATAACCCATAAAATTTCTACACCTTATCACCCACAAACAAGTGGACAAGTTGACTTAGCTAATAGGGAGATAAAACAGATCTTAGAAAAAACGGTTAACCCAAATCGTAAAGATTGGTCTTTAAGACTTAATGATGCACTTTGGGCTTACCGAACTTCTTTCAAAACATCATTGGGAATGTCTCCTTATAGATTAGTTTATGGAAAACCTTGTCACTTGCCAGTGGAAATTGAACATAAAGCTTATTGGGCATTAAAACATTTAACACAAACTTGAATGATGCTTGCAAGTTACGAAAACTCCAACTGAGTGAACTTGAAGAAATCGATGGGGGGGGGGGGGGGGGAAAAGGAGGGGTGTTGTTGGGGGGGGGGGGGGGGGGTATGAAGGCTTACGAAAATTCTAAAATCTACAAAAAAAAAAATGAAGGTTTTTCATGACAAATTTATTGTTAGAAAATCTTTTGAACCTTCGCAAAAAGTTCTTTTGTATGATTCAATATTACACTTATTTCCTGGTAAACTTCGGTCACGTTGGACTGGGCCTTTCATTGTTAAAAATGTTTTCCCTCATGGAGCAGTTGAAATTGAGAACCCAAAGAATGGTCCTGTGTTTAAAGTTAATGGACAACGGTTAAAACCATTCTTTGAAAATTTTGACCAAAATGAAGAGTCCATTGCTTTAGTCGATCCTTTTTAAGGATTGATTTTTCCCGGTCAAGTGGCGGATACGGTACTCCGTGACTATTAAAGTCGGTTTTTCAATTCCCTAAAAACTGTTGCTGACCTTGCATTCATTTTCTTTTCTTTTCTCGCATTTTTAGATGGACACCACTCTTTCAAATCTGCACAAACATTTTCCCTCTCTTCCTCCAAATGATTTGCTTAAAATTTACAAAGCTCGCGCAGAAAGACTAAGGATGTTGATGCGTAAGGGTATGCCTGTTGAAGTAAGATGGTTAATTGAAGCCATGGTTCGATTTTCTTATGAATTTTCAAATAATCTTGTTTCTCACATGCCAGGTATGGGAAAAAGCTCTTACGCCAAAAAGCGAAAAACAAAAAGGTTACAAGTTTGTCCCAAATGTGCAAGATTGACTTGTAACCAGCATTGCCGCTCCTTGGGATATTTGTCTAATAATCGAGAGGATAAAATACAGTTAATCAAGAATGGACTGAGTAAGAAGTCTTT
>SNVD02001271.1:0-14617 GCA_013180625.2 Boswellia sacra | reverse complement strand
AAATTGATCCCTAGTTACCCCTTTGAGCCTTTATAAGCCTTTTTCTTTTGTTAACTCACTAAAAGATTTCCTAACCTCAAATGAATTTGTTCCAAACAGTTTATCCCTTACCTATGAGCATGTAGATCATTCACAATTAAATTTTGAGCTATGTTCTGGTTTTTGGGAAGTTAGAGGAGGTTGGCGATGTGGTCATGGCAAAATGCAAGTGAGTCTATTATGTTTGTAAAAAAAAAAAAAACCGAGAGGGAAAAAAAAAAAAAAGGAAAAAATAAATAAAAAGGACATCTGTACTATCATCCCAACGTATTTACACATTGAGGACAATGTGTTGTTTAAGTGTGGGGGAGGGGAAGTGTAATAAAAAAAAAAGAAAAAAAAAAGAAAAAAAAGAAAAAAAAAGAACAAAATAAGAGATCTATACCGTTAAGTGTTCTTAAAAAAAGAAATGAAACAAAACAAAAGTGTGGGGGGTGTAGTTTTCTTTTGTTTTCTGCCACACAAATAAAAATAAAAACTACAAAAAACAACCCAAAAAAAAAATCAAAAAAAAAAAAAAAAAAAGATTTGAGAGTTCTAAATAAGTTTTTTTTTTTGGGGAGAGTAAAAAAACCTGGTGTGGAAATTGAATTTGGAAGTTGTGTTATGGGTTAATCAGCTCACAATAGCTATAAAAAGAGCAACCAAGGCTCAGTTTCGTTGAATTGGGAGAAATGTCATTTTATGGTAGATCAAGGTATAGTTTTGGAACATGTTATTTCTGCTAAGGGTATAGAGGTGGATAAATCCAAGATAGATCTTATATGTTCCTTACCATCTACCACAAGTGTGCGGGATATTCGTTCGTTTCTTGGTCATGCAGGTTTTTATCGTAGATTCATCAAAGATTTCTCGAAGATAGCATTGCCCCTATGCAGATTATTATAGAATGATGTGACCTTTGAATTTGATGAGAAATGCAAAGAGGCATTTGAGAAACTGAAGGAACTCTTGACTTCGGCTCCAATGACACATCCGAAAAAGGATTGTCTCCCAAGTATAGGAGTGTCGAAGTAATAATCCCGGTGAGACCGAGGTCGATCCACGAGGAAGGGGATTTTAGCATTACAAATTATAAGATAAGCAAATATGATATGAATAATTCAAAGAAATGACAAGATAATATCAATAAATATGTAAGATGGTAGGTGGTATTACCGACCATTTAAATATAAAACAAAAAGCAAGAAAAGGTAAAACCATCCATAGAAATAGGTGGTATAACCAACCATAGTAAATTAAAGAATAACTTCATAAGGTGGTAGAACCTACCATAGTAAATAAAATAAAAAGTTCATAAACAATAGAATAATTAAAATACAAGAGGAATTAACACAATAACAATGAAGGCTAAGGTTAGGGGATCCGCCCTTGATATTTCGAATAAGGATAATTAGCCCATTTTAGTTATATAAATTATATTTGTTTCATTACCAACATTTATACCATTTCTTGTAAATGGGTTCAAGCATCCAATGTGCCAATCATCATATGTCTACAACAAATCAAGGTTCCTAACTAGATTCGTGTCGGTAAGGAAGAACCATAAATCATCTAGAAAGGATCCAAGCATTTGATGTGCCAAGGATTGTCGACAATGGATCAAGACCTCCACTTTACGAGTGGTGTCAGGATTGATTAAGAAATTAAATATAAATCATATTGAATAAACATTATAAGATTAAGATTATTAAGCACATATTAAGTGTTAGAGAATCCTTATTCTCATTTCAAGGGTTTCACCCTTTCACCTTAGCAAAAGAGAAATTAGAAGAACATTATAATAGAAAGAAAATAAAATGCAAGAAAAAAGGAAATTCACTAATAACATAAACACAAAACACAATACAAGATCCTAGCCAAAGCCAAAATGTTCCAGCCAAGGCCAAGATGCCCCAATGGGTCACAGGGCACCTCTATTTATAGATACATCCAGGGGCAAACTTGTCAAATTATAAGGGCATAATTGTCAAATATTAGTTGTAAATATCTTTGACAATTGGGATCATTAGGCATCGAATTTGACCATCAATTTTGACATCGAAATGTTGTGAATTTTAATCATATGTCTTCATGAAAGTTGTAGATATTTCTCTCAGCTTTCTAGAACATATTTATTTGCACAATTTGGATACGTATTTTGAGAGATACGGTCCAAATACTGAAGCCTGGTCAGACTGGGCCGAGACTATAGATGGGTTCATTTCAAGCCCAATTTTGGTCCACTAAGAGCCCGAATTTGATGATTCTTGTGAAATGCAATCTTGTAGACAATTAAATCAGCTTTCCAAAACATTAAGAATTTCACCATTCTGATCTATAAATAGAGAGTTATGCCCATTTTACCGAACCTGTAACAAAACCAAAATTAAGAGAAATTAATTCCAAAGATGCAAATGCTACAAATATGCTTAAGTTGAGGAATTTAATGACACTATTAATGCAATATGATGAACTAAACTATTATTAAACATGCATATTTAAGTGTCCATCACACCCCCTAACTAGCTTATTGCTAGTCCCTAGCAATTAAAGCGTTATTATTTAGAAGATTTATAGAATTTGACATCCAAGGTGGTCATTATTGCACTCTCCTTGATTTTATCCAAATAAACAAACTCTCAACCAATTATTATTATTATTATTAATTTTTTTTTATGACTCATGTACTCTTCGGTCAAGATATCTATAAACCTTTTTTTTGTGCTTAGTCAACACATGACTATGGGGCTTATTAGAAAGAAGCCATATCGGTTCTAATATTTGTTAAGGCAAACAACCTTAGGTAAGGGGCATTTTTTAATTTTATATATATATATATTTCTCTCTTTTTTTTTTCTTTCTTTTTTTTTTTAACTTTCCCCTTCCTTTGTGTTGTTATCCTAAACAAAACAAAAGAACTCAAATATTACAACATTTCATTTTGCCACCCATAATCATGCATCAAGTATGTGTGTGTGTGTGAAGAAAGGCTCATGAATACTTGCTTAATGAGTACGTAAGCACACAATTTTTTTTTTTTTAAATGATAAGGTTGTGAGAGTTCATAGATTTGAATAATTCAAAGTGAAGTGAATAAGACATTCTCGTCATAAAATCAAAAATCAAAACTAAATAATATTATGTTAGCTAAAATGAGTTCACATATAACATGACAAATTGGTTAGAATGGGTTTTCAAGAGTTTCAAACTGGCCGCTCCCTACTCTGCCATTGCCTGACCCAGATGCGTCTCAAGAGTATTTGACTCCTTACAACACCGCATACTCTAATTCTAATTACGAACTCGTTTTTTTTCAAGAAAAGAAAATCAAGACCACTTATGTCTACTATCCTTCTCCCCCCAATCAAATGAAACATTGTCCTCAATGTTTAAATGTAGAGAGATAAAGTATAGGAGACATTACCTGAAGCTTCTGTTATTCAAGAGAGATGACCTGAAAGACTCATAAAATAAAATGCTAAAAATAAAATAAAATAAAATAAAGGACAAGAAGAAGAAAAAATTACAAACGGAGATTCAAATCCAATTTACACTTTTTGTTTTGCCCTCCTGCCCAATTAATTTGAGTACTAGCTGGGTCAGGTTCATACTCAACTCTTGTAATTTGTCAAGTAACTCACTCAGCATAAGTGACAGAAACAGGATCTTTCTCGCTGAAATGCGGATTAAAATTCTGTTCCACGTTGCATCATCAACAAAACTTGCCCAGATCCAAGAATTTTGACTTTAACCAAAACCTATGGGATTTTGATGGAGATTCAGTTGGGCCCAAGAGGCAATTTGAAAAATTTCCTCAAGAGTGCCAAAGCCACCTGGTAAAGCAATAAAGGGATCTGAATTGATGAGCATATGTGCCATGCGTTCATGCATAGAGGAGACCTGTAACTCCTTCGCAACCGTTTTTCCAACAATACTTTCTACAGCCAAAGCTTTAGGAATAACTACTAAAACTTGAGTACCTCCTACATGTGCATCTGTTGACACACAACCCATTAAACCGAGGTTACCTCCCCCATAAACCACATGAATCTTTCTTTCAGCCAGTAGCCTACCAAGATAGTTTGCTACTTCTACAAACTCCTCACTTTTACCCGGTCGAGATCGGCAGAATACACATATCCTTCGGATTCGATGTCGTGAAGTTCCCTCCATGTCTATGCAACTCTCTAACTATGTGTGAAGAAGAGAACAAGACATGTGGTATTTATGGACTGCAAAAAGGTATGCTAATGATGATATCTATCTAGGTAGCTCGGTTGTTTGTTGAAAAATTTGACAATAATGCATAAAAATTCAAAAGATGATGAAATAAGACACCATAAGTCAAACAAAAGATACAAATTCAAAAATGATAGCTATGAGGTATTAAAATTCAAAAATGATGGCATGCATGCATATGTACAGGTAGTTGTGACTGTGGCTCACATCTTCCTCTGGTTTTACGTCCAGAAACGGCTTAAACACTTTCTATGAGTTGGGGATATGCTTCCCATCCAGTTTTCTTATAAACTGGCAAACAGGGTCGTTTTGAGTCAGATTCCCAAAACTATAGTGTTCCTGCTCATCTCGGAATTGTGTCCACAAATTAAAAATTTCACGTTGCACAAGTCCACAAGAATGCGTCTCAAGAGTCGTTCGGATATCATCTAAAGACTCCTTACTCAGTCCATTCTTGATGAACTGTAGTTTATCTTCTCGATTGTTAGACAAATATCCCAAGGAGCGGTAACGCTGGTTACAAGTCCATCTTGCACATTTGGGACAAACTTGTAACCTTTTCGCTCTTCGCTTTTTGGCGTAAGAGCTTTTTCCCATACTTGGCATGTGAGAAACAAGATTATCTAAAAATTCATAAGAAAATCGAACCTTGGCTTCAATTAACCATCTGACTTCAACAGGCATACCCTTACACATCAACATCCTTAGTCTTTCTGCACGAGCTTTGTAAATTTTGAGCAAATCATTTGGAGGAAGAGAGGGAAAATGTTTGTGCAGATTTGAGAGAATAGTATCCATGCGAGAAAAGAAAGGAAAATGGATGCAAGGTGAGCAACATTTTTTAGAGAACTGAAAAACCGACTTTAATAGTCACGGAATACCGTATCCGCCACTTGACCGGGAAAAATCAATCCTCAAAAAGGATCGACTAAAGCAATGGACTCTTCGTTTTGGTCAAAATTTTCAAAGAATGGTTTTAACTGTTGTCCATTAACTTTAAACACATTACCATTCTTTGGGTTCTCAATTTCAATTGCTCCATGAGGGAAAACATTTTTAACAATGAAAGGCCCGGTCCAACGAGACTGAAGTTTACCAGGAAACAAATGCAATCTTGAATCATACAAAAGAACTTTCTGTGAAAGTTCAAAAGATTTTTCTAACAATGGATTTGCCATGAAAAACCTTCATTTTTTCTTTGTAGATTTTAGAATTTTCATAAGCCTCATTCCTGATATCTTCAGTTCACTCAGTTGGAATTTACGTAATTTACAAGCATCATTCAAATTTGTGTTGAATGTTTTAATGGCCCAATAAGCTTTATGCTCAATTTCCACAGGCAAGTGACAAGGTTTTCCATAAACTAGTCTATAAGGGGACATTCCTAATGATGTTTTAAAAGCAGTTCGGTAAGCCCAAAGTGCATCATTAAGCCCTAAAGACCAATATTTACGATTTGGGTTAACCGTTTTTTCTAAGATTTGTTTTATCTCCCCATTAGCTAATTCAACTTGTCCACTTGCTTGTGGGTGATAAGGTGTAGAAATTTTATGGGTTATTCCATATTTCTTCATTAAAGTTTCAAATGGTTTGTTACAAAAATGTGTACCCCCATCACTAATAATGGCTCGAGGAATTCCAAATCTACACAAGATATTCTCTTTCAGGAATTTGATAACTGTTTTGTGATCATTGTTTCGACATGGAATTGCCTCGACCCATTTTGAAACATAGTCTACTGCAACAAGGATGTACACAAAACCAAATGATGGTGGAAAGGGTCCCATAAAATCAATACCCCAACAGTGAAAGATTTCAACAACAAGAATGGGATTCAAAGGCATCATGTTTCTTTTTGAAATGGATCCCAATTTTTGACAATTTTCACACGTTTTGCACAATGCATGTGCATCTTTAAATAAGGTGGGCCAATAAAATCCACATTGTAAACTCTTAGCAGCTTTTTTTTCTAGTATGAAAATGTCCCCAACATCTTCATGAATGACAAATTAAGACGACTACTTACCCTCATTGTCGGGTATGCATCTTCTCATTATTTGGTCTAACAATATTTGAAAAGATACGGATCATCCCAGTAAAAATTTTCACCTCGGTTAAAAATTTTCTTTTGTCTTGAGCATTCCAATGAGGTGGCATTTTCCCTGTCGCAAGAAAATTTACAATGTTAGCAAACCAAGGTACAGTATCAACAGAAAATAAAAATTCATCAGGAAAATAATCATTGATAGGTGAAGTTTCAATTAATGTCTCTGTCGTTAGTCTTGAAAGATGATCAGCAACGACATTTTTGGCTCCTTTCTTATCCTTTATTGTGATGTTGAATTCTTGGAGCAATAAGATCCACCGTATCAATCTAGGTTTTGCTTCCTGTTTAGTCATTAAATATCTCATAGCTGCATGGTCAATGTAAACAATTGTTGGAGAGCCAATTAAATAAGATCGAAATTTGTCCAATGCAAATACTACTGCAAGTAGTTCTTTTTCAGTTGTTGTGTAATTCATTCGTGCATCATTTAAAGTCCTCCTTGCATAGTATATCACATAAGGCTTACCTTCTTTTCTTTGTCCTAAGACAGCACCAACGGCATAGTCACTTGCATCACACATCAATTCAAAAGGCAAGGACCAATCAGGAGATTGCATAATTGTAGCAGTTGTTAAAAGTCCAATTAGTGTATCAAAGGCATTTTGACATTCTTGAGTCCATTCAAAGAAAGTATCTTTTATTAAGAGGTTACAAAGAGGTTTAGATATAGCACTGAAATTTCTTATGAACCTCCTATAAAATCCAGCATGCCCTAAGAATGAACGAACCTCTTTAACTGTTTTTGGTGAAGGCAAATGGGAAATTAATTCCACTTTTGCTTTATCCACTTCAATTCCTTTAGAAGACACCACATGACCTTAAACAATTCCTGAAGTGACCATATAATGACATTTTTCCCAATTCAAAATAAGACCTTTTTCTACACACGTTTTTAGGACTTTTTCTAAATTTTCAAGACAATTATCAAAAGAGTTTTCAAAGACAGTTAAATCATCCATGAAAACTTCTAAACAATGCTCAACCATGTCACTAAAAATGCTTAACATGCATCTTTGAAAAATGGCTGGGGCATTACAAAGTCCAAAAGGCATTCTCCTAAATGCAAAAGTGCCAAAAGGGCACGTGAATGTGGTCTTTTCTTGGTCTTCAAGTGCAATGGGAATTTGATAGTAGCCTGAGTATCCATAAAAAAAGTAGTAGTAGGGGTTTCCTGCTACTCTTTCAAGAATTTAATCTCCTTTGAGGTTGTTGAGATGTTTTGGCATTTTCCTCTAAATGTATTCTATGTGTGCAAATTAAAGGATTAATGCCTTTTATATCTTTTAAAGTCCACCCAATTGCATTTTTATGCCTTTTAAGCACTTCTATCAACTTACCTTGTTGCTCGCACGTGAGGGATGAAGAAATTACCACCGGATATGTCTGATTCTCCCCAAGATATGCATATTTCAGTCCTTCAGGTAAGGGCTTCAATTCTAGCTTGGGAGCTTCACCTTCCTTGCTTTCATTTATTTGCCCCAATTCTTCAAATCTTGATTGTGAGCCTTTTTCCATCACCTGTGCACAATCCAATAAAGAACATATATCAGAAAGATCAGACTCTAGTTCCATGCTTGATTCTAATGAATTCACTAGACAAGTTGTCACTAAAGGGGTCAGTATCGGTACGTCCCTTTTTGATGTGATCTTCCACAATAGATTCAATTACATTGGCCTCATCAATTTCATCTTCTTCTTCATTTGGTTGTTTGCACATATTGAAAACATTAAGTTTCAATGTCATGTTCCCAAATGATAGCTTCATGACTCCATTCCTGCAATTAATCAAAGCATTAGAAGTAGCTAGAAATGGACGCCCTAAAATAACAGGAATTGAATTGCTTACTTCCACTGGTTGTGTGTCCAAGACGATAAAATCTACTGGATAAATGAATTTATCAACTTGAACTAATACATCTTCCACTACTCCTTTTGGTACTTTAATTGATCTATCAACAAGCAAAAGAGTCACAGAAGTCGGTTTTAACTCACCTAGATTGAGTTTTTGAAAAACCGAGTATGGAAGCAAATTCACACTAGCACCAAGATCAAGTAAAGCTTGTTCAATTTTATGGTCTCCAATAACACATGAAATTGTAGGACAACCTGGATCCTTATATTTCAATGTATTATTATTTTGAAGAATAGCACTTACTTGCTCGGCTAGAAAGGCCTTCTTTTTCACATTCAGTTTTCTTTTCACAGTGCACAAGTCTTTCAAAAATTTTGCATAAGAAGGTACCTGTTTTATCACATCAAGCAAGGGAATGTTGACCTTTACCTGTTTGAAAATTTCAAAGATTTCAGAATTGTGAGTTGGCTTCTTTTGTGTAGCTAATGCTTGAGGAAATGGAGGCACAGATGGGGATATGGTTTCCTCTTCGCTAGGTATTGGTTTGGCCACCTCTTCCTGTTCTTTAGAGATCGATTCTTCTTTTTTCTCACAAGGGTCAGGAATGTGTTTTTTAACAATCTTACTATTGCGAAGGGTCATGACTGACTTGGCTTGGTCAAAGTAATGGTTACTTGAACTCCCTACATTAGCATTAGATTGATCTTTGGGGTTTTGCAATGTTTGAGAAGGAAATTTTCCCTTCTCTTGGATGCTAAATGTAGATGCAAATTTTGCAAGAGTTTCTGACAAATTTGCTAATGTTTGAGCAGTTTGGCTATTGAAAGTCTATTGCTTTGTAATGAATGAATGCAATGTTTCTTCAAAGTCATTCCTAGGAGGAGGAGCATATGCAGGATCATGAGAATTTTGAAAATTTTGTCGTGTTTGAAAAGGGACTTGTGAAGATTGTGCATGATTATCATTTTTCCAACTAAAATTTGGATGATTTCTCCAACCAGGATTGTAGGTTTGTGAATATGGATTATGATTTGGCCTTTTGAAAGTGTTCAAGGCATTGGCTTGCTCATGGAGACATTACCTAAAGGCAAGCAAAGTTGGGCAATCATCAGTAGAATGGTCATTGTCATCACAAATGTTACAGACATTTTCTTGAATAGATTTCAATTGACCACTCTTTTTCATCTCGAAAGCCTCGACTTTTCTAGCTAGGGATGCAAATTTGGCTTGAAGGTCATGGTCTTCCCTAAGGTTGTAAATGCCTCTATTGTATGTCGAGGTTGGGGCCTTGCCTGGTACCTCATAGGTGCCAGCAGTGTCCCAATTTTGTGCCTTTTCTACCAAGGAATCTAGGAAGTCAAGTGCTTCCTCAGGGTCTTTTTCTTTAAATTCTCCATTACACATTAATTCCACTAGTTGCCTAACTTGAGGTGTTAACCCTTCATAGAAGTGTGCAACTATTCTCCAAGTTTCAAACTCATGGTGAGGACAGGTATTAAGTAATTTCTTATACCTATCCCAACATTGGTAAAGGGTTTCCCCTTGGTTTTGAGAGAAATCAGAAATTTGTCTTTTAAGAGAATTTGTTCTATGGGTAGGAAAAATTTTTTTAAAAAATTTTTGTTTCATCTCATCCCATGAGCTAATGGAATTCGACCTCAAATTTTGTAGCTATGTTCTAGCTTTATCTTTTAATGAAAAAGGAAAAAGCTTTAATCTAATGGTGTTTATGCTACAATTTGGGTCAGTGTAGGAGCTACATACCTCTTCAAAGAGTTTCAAGTGCGAATATGGGTTCTCCATGTCAAGGCCATGAAAAGTGGGTAGAAGTCGAACAAAACTTGGTTTGAAATTGAAATGGATTGAATCTGGAGGAGAAATTACACAAGATGGTGCACTAGTCCTTACCGGATTCATGTAGTCTTTGAGGGTTCTTCGTTGGTTTTGATCATTTTGTTGCGAACGGTTGTCCCCTTCATCCGTGAATATTTCCTCATGATTGTCGGCTATGTTTTCTAAGGAAGATGATGTTTTTCTAACAAGTCTACCACTAGATGTTCGTGACCAAATTTTCATGAAAGAAAGAGAGAGGAAAAGAGAGGAAAAGATGAACACACAAAAAAATAAAAAATTTAGATCTAAGATGAGAAAAGAGAATACTTACAATTTTGCACGCCAATTTTTACCTTCCCTAGCAACGGCGCCAAAAACTTGACACATCCGAAAATAGGATTGCCTCCCAAGTATAGGAATGTCGAAGTAATAATCCCGGTGAGACCGAGGTCGATCCACGAGGAAGGGGATTTTAGCGTTACAAATTATAAGATAAGCAAATATGATATGAATAATTCAAAGAATGACAAGATAATATCAATAAATATGTAAGATGGTAGGCGGTATTACCGACCATTCAAATATAAAACAAAAAGCAAGAGGAGGTAAAACCATCCATGGAAATAGGTGGTATAACCAACCATAGTAAATTAAATAACAATTTCATAAGGTGGTAGAACCTACCATAGTAAATAAAATAAAAGTTCATAAACAATAGAATAATTAAAGTACAAGAGGAATTAACACAATAACAATGAAGGCTAAGGTTAGGGGATCCGCCCTTGATATTTCAAATAAGGATAATTAACCCATTTTAGTTATATAAATTATATTTGTTTCGTTACCAATATTTATACCACTTCTTGTAAATGGGTTCAAGCATCCAATGTGCCAATCACCATATGTCTACAACAAATCACGGTTCCTAACTAGATTCGTGTCGGTAAGGAAGAACCATACATCATCTAGAAAGGATCCAAGCATTTGATGTGCCCAGGCTTGTCGACAATGGATCAAGACCTCCACTTTACGAGTGGTGTCAAGATTGATTAAGAAATTAAATAAATCATATTGAATAAACATTATAAGATTAAGATTATTAAGCACATGTTAAGGGTTAGAGAATCCTTATTCTCATATCAAGGGTTTCACCCTTTCACCTTAGCAAAAGAGAAATTAGAAGAACATTATAATAGAAAGAAAATAAAATGCAAGAAAAAGGAATTCATTAATAACATAAACACACAAAACACAATACAAGATCCTAGCCAAAGCCAAAATGTTCCAGCCAAGGCCAAAATGCCCCAATGGGTCACAAGGCACCTCTATTTATAGATACATCCAGGGGCAAACTTGTCAAATTATAAGGGCATAATTGTCAAATATTAGTTGTAAATATTTTTGACAATTGGGATCATTAGGCACCGAATTTGACCATCAATTTTGACATTGAAATATTAAGAATTTTAATCACATGTCTTAATGAAAGTTGTAGATATTTCTCTCAGCTTTCTAGAACATATTGATTTTCATAATTTGGATACTTATTTTGAGAGATACGGTTCAAATACTGAAGCCTGGTCAGACTGGACCGAGACTATAGATGCGTTCACTTCAAGCCCAATTTTGGTCCACTAAGAGCCCGAATTTGATGATGCTTGTGAAATGCAATCTTGTAGACAATTGAATCCGATTTCCAAAACATTAAGAATTGCACCATTTTGATCTATAAATAGAGAGTTATGCCCATTTTACCAAACCTATAACAAAACCAAAATTAAGAGAAATTAATTCCAAAGATGCAAATGCTACAAATATGCTTAAGTTGAGGAATTTATTGACACTATTAATGCAATATGATGAACTAAACTATTATTAAACATGCATATTTAAGTGTTCATCATCCAGTAATCCAATCTCCGAATTGGGATCATCCATTCGAGATCATGTACGATGCAAGTGACTACGCTGTGGGTGCCGTTTTAGGTCTACGAATTGGCAGAATTCCACATGCCATTTACTATGCATCACGAATTTTAAATGATGCTCAGCTTAATTATTCTACCACTGAGAAAGAGTTGCTAGCGGTTATTTTTGCTTTAGAAAAGTTTCGATCTTATTTGATTGGTACTAAAGTAACCGTATATTCTGATCATGCAGCTTTGAGGTACTTGCTCACAAAGAAAGATGCAAAACCAATGCTTATCAGGTTGATACTCCTTTTACAGGAATTTGACTTGGAGATCAAAGATAAGAAGGGAAGTGAAAACTTAGTTGTAGACCATCTCAGTCGCATTGTCCATGAGAATGCACTGCCATTACAAGAAAGTTTTCCGAATGAACAATTGTTGTCTCTAAATGTAGTAGCCCCTTGGTATGCAGATATTGTCAATTACTTAGTTACGAAGAAGCTACCACATGACTTGACTCGAGCTCAAAGAGACAAGATCAAGAACATTGCCAAGTACTACATATGGGATGATCCGTACTTATGGAAGCATTGTTCTGACCAAGTTCTTGATTGTGGATTCTACTGGCCATCATTGTTCAAAGATGCATATCTCTTCTGCAAAGCTTGTGACCGTTGTCAAAGGACAGATAATTTAAGTGCCAAAAATCAAATGCCACAAACCCCTATACTTATTGTCAAGATTTTTGATGTGTGGGGTATTGATTTCATGGGTTCTTTTCCTTCATCATTTGGTAATGTTTACATTATACTTGCTGTGGATTATGTTTCTAAATGGGTGGAAGCAAAAGCTACGAGAACTAATGATTCTACAGTTGTTGTAGATTTTGTGAAATCTAACATTTTTGCGAGATTTGGAACACCAAGAGCCATGATAAGCGATAGAGGGACACACTTCTGCAACCGATCATTTGAAGCCTTGCTCAAGAAATACAATATCACTCACAAGTTGTCTACTGCATATCATCCACAAACTAGTGGTCAAGTTGAAGTTTCAAATCGAGAAGTCAAGTCCATTCTCGAGAAGACAGTGAATCCGAATAGAAAAGATTGGAGCCTACGACTTAATGATGCACTTTGGGCATACCGAACTGCTTACAAGACACCTATTGGTTTGTCTCCGTATAGGTTAGTTATGGTAAGCCATGTCACCTTCCAGTAGGGCTCGAACACAAAGCATGTAGGAGTAAAGCTTTGTAAATCTTTCGGCTAGTGCTCTTGTCTCCGACTCCCTTGCCATGGAGACACACTCCCCAGACCAGACGTCTCACAAGCCCTCTCGCATGCGAATGTGCCGCGACCACCGCCTGATATGCCTAGAGGATCACATGCACATTTCCACCACGGTGAGAAAACTAAGGCATTTCATGAGAAAATGATCTCCAGGAAGAATTTTGAAGTGGGACAGAAAGTTCTTTTATTTCATTCTCGCCTCAAGTTATTTCCAGGTAAATTAAGATCTCGATAGGTTGGACCTTTTCTTATTACTAATGTTTTTCCTCATGGTACAGTGGAAATCAAGAGCTTAAAAACGGACAAAATATTCAAGGTGAATGGGCACAGGTTGAAGCCTTATTATGAGAATTCAGTGATGCAAGAAATCGAGGAGGTACCTCTCTACGAGCCAGCTTATCTTGACGGATGATGGCAAGTAACGTCAGGCTGAGGACGTTAAACCAAGCGCTTATTGGGAGGCAAACCAATGTTTTTGAAACATAAATAAAAAGAGACAAAGAAAAGAAGGTAGTAACGATCACTTTTTGTGTTTCGAGAAGATTCCTCTCATGGGCTATTATAATTGATTAGGTTTTATCTCTCTTTGCCATCTGTCGCATTTGATTTGTTGTTTGTTTTTTACTTTCGTTTGCTCTTGTGTTTTTATTTCTTTTATGTGTCTCTATTTTCTTTTCTTTTCGTTTCTTTTCTTGTGTTTAATTTGATTATTCCGTGCTTCGAGTTCAGTTGTGCAACAACTTGAGGAAACATTCAAACGGGAGCTGAAGCCATTGTCTGAAGGTTTGAAACGTGCATATCTGGGAGAAGAACAAACTCAATCGCATTATCGGTAATATCTCTCCTTTTCTTCTCTTCAATGGATGCTGATATCTTTCTATCGAACCTTCGTAAATATTTCCATTCACTTCCTAAAAATGCTGTGTTTAAAATTTATAAAGTACGGATGACTAGACTTTGGGTATTGATGCTCTTAAATGTGCCTGCGGATATGCGATGGCTTATCGAAGCCAAGGTGAGATTGTCCGGTGAGCCGGACATTAATCTCGCAAAATACATGCCTGGTCTAGGAAAGAGCTACTACGCAAAGAGGCGAAGAGCGACAAGGTTACAAGTATGTTATAAATGTGCTAGATGGAATTGTAACCAGACTTGTCGTTCATTAGGTTTTGTGTCCAGGAATGGAGAAGATAAACTTTCATTTATTAAGAATGGTTTGAGTAATGAGTCGCTGGATAATGTTTTGTTAACTCTCGAGTCACAGTCTTGTGGAATTGTTCAGCGTGAATTGCTTAATCTATGGACACAATTTCGTGATGAATTGCAGTGTTATAGTCTAGGGAATCCGACTAAAAACGACCCT
>SNVD02001269.1:0-14505 GCA_013180625.2 Boswellia sacra | reverse complement strand
TCGAGAGCTTTTCAACGGTATATGATATGTCATCGGGTTCATTGTATATCAATACAATAAAATCCGAGAAGATGGTTGACTAGTAGAGGTGAAAATGAAGGGTTTTACTCCATTTTTGTGCAAGTTGCTCCAAAACTCCTCAAACATCAAAACCACACAAAAACATAAAAATACCAAGGAATATAGCAAAGAAACATGGACGAATTGATATGAAAATGAACATAAATAGATACTTATCAAATTCCCCCACACTTAGACTTTGCTAGTCCTCGAGCAAATACGACAATATGAAACAAAACTAAATCGAAACAGATTCAAAGAAAAAATTAAAACACATGTTTTAACTTGCAAATAGGCCTCAAAGATTGTACTTAATTATAACCCAAGGAAAACTTCAAAATAATGCACTTGATCAAGAATCTCATTACAAAGATTAGTGTCGCTCTACTTCAATTCCTCCAATGTGTGTGTGTGTAGAGCCATTCTCACCTAATCACTTGTAACTCGGATGAGTTTATGCATAAAAATGAATCATATTTAATGGTGAAGATGTGTGTATAAATGAACTCCATAAGCCTGCTTTTCAAGTCACTCTCCACTAATGTAGACATGCACAACACCAAGGATCAAGTAGGACTTTATTAAGATTGTAACGTTTGGCTGGGGTGAAGGTATGATAAAGGATAATAATTTGGCTCAAATCACCCACAAACACATAAATCATTCAAGACTATGTAGAGCTCAACCCTATAACACAACTTATTTTCAATTCACCAGGTTACTCCCCCAAACTTATTTAGAACACTCAATCTTTTTTTTTTTTTTTTTTTGCAGAAAACACAAGAAAACTACACCCCCACACTTTGTTGTTTCATTCTTTTTAAGAACACTTAAGGGTATAGATCTCTTATTCTTCTTCTTTTGTTCTTTTTGTTCTTTTTTTTCTTTTTTTTTCTTTTTTTTTATTACACTTCCCCTCCCCCACACTTAAACAACACATTGTCCTCAATGTGTAACTACGTGGACGATAAGTACAGATTGGCTCTTTTTTTTTCTTTTTTTCTTTTTTTTTAAACAAACATAATAGAACTCACTTGCATTGCTCATGACACATCCCAACCTCATCTAACTTCCCAAAACCAGAACATAGCTCAAAATTTAATTGTGAATGATCTACATGCTCATAGGTAAGGGTTAAACTGTTTGGAATAAATTCATTTGAGGTTAGGAAATCTTTTAGTGAGTTAACAAATAAAAAGGCTTACAAAGGCTCAAAGGGGGAACTAGGGATCAATTTCAGTCAAGGTTGGCTATTAAGGCTCAAACGGTCCAAAGATGGCCTAAATCATTTCCCCAATGTTGCACAGCCAGGATTTCGCCTTGAGTGACCATCAAACAAGTTCTAGAATTCATTGAAATCTGAAGAAACATTTAAATTACATAAACTTTCTCGAAGTGAACAAAGAACTCAGTGATAATAGCTCAGTGCTCAATGTTGCGCAAGGAATCAAAAGCAAAGCGAAAACCAAGAAACATTTCAAGCACACAGATCCATGCATCATTTATCATTTTCCAAGAGTTATTCTTAATTCAATCATTATCTTATCATCGACCCACAAAATGCAAGAAATGAGGTACGTGGCGTTGTTACACATGAGTCAAGATTGTATATTTCAACAATCCTTAGGACCAGTAGCCCGCAGACTTAAGGTTTCCAGCCTATATACCTTTATTATGAAAGAAAAAAACAAGAAACAAGACACTTCAAACAACATGAAATAAACAAACTACAGATTTACTGAGAGAGAATGCGTTTCAAGAGTTAAGAAAACCCCATATTCTGCCATTCTCAGGTTTTTCCACAATGTTTTTTTTTGAATCGAAACTGATAAAGACAAAAACACACAACAACTCAAAATTACATAAAACTAAACTTACTCAGAAAATAATAAAGTCCAACAAGTCAGCAAACAAAAATAAGTTAGTTAGAATGGGTCTACAAAGTTTAGAAGTTAGCCTCCTTATTCAGCCATTATGGATTGAAGAGATCCATAATGCGTTTGAAGAGAACTTGAACTTTTTAAGCCACCACTCTAAAAACCGAGATTAGAAAATATTACCTGGGACGAAAGAAATAACCTGAAAAAGCTCAAAAGAAACGACATGAAAAATCTCAAATAAACACACTAAAAAGAAAAGCAAACAAAACCGAAGCAAACCAGCAAATAGAGATTACAGATGGAGGGTTAAATCCAGTTGACGCCTTTTGTTGCCTTCTCCAAACCAATTTATCCGAGCCATTGTTCGATCAGGTGAATAGACGAATTCTTGTAGTTTGTCAATTAACTCTCCTGCAGTTGAAGCTGTAACCAGCATTTGCCTTGCTGACGGTGAGATGAAATTTTTTTCTACAGCTTGATCAAGAAAGGACAACAAACCATCAAAAAAAGTATTAACATTTAACAAACCAATGGGTTTCCGATGGATGTTTAGCTGTGCCCAAGAGGTGATTTGAAATATCTCCTCTAATGTACCAAAACCACCAGGCAAAGCTATAAATGCATCGGACTTAACAACCATATGTGCAATACGCTCATGCATACTAGAGACCTGTAAATCTTCCCCGATTGTGTTGCCTACGATATCTGGTACAGCTAATGGTTTAGGGATAATGCCGAGAACTTTGCTCCCTCCTAGGGATGCAGCTGTTGACACACACCCCATTAACACAAGACTACCCCCTCCATAAATCAAATTAATACCCCTCGCAGCTAATGTCCTACCAAGATCAAGAGCTGCTGTGGTAAACTCTCCATTTTTACCAAATTGCGATCCGCAAAATACGCATATATTGCGGAATCGCCGAATTGGTGTTTTCTCCATTTCTACAAGTGCTCTATCTTGTGTAAGACACGTTAGATATTATGCTTTTCAATTGCAAGACAGGTTATGGAATGACATATGAAAATATGCAGAATGTATATATACACCCATAAAACTCTCAAATTTTGACACATGGGGGACATACTTTCGGTGGGGGTTGCTCGATGCAGATTTATCGCCCCAAGATTTGAAAAAATGAGATATGCTTTTGGCGAGGTTTGACAAAACCTACACACTTGTCTCCCACGTGAAGCATGGAAAATGAGATACACTTTCGGCGGGGGTTGACAAAACCCCCACACTTGTCTCCCATGTGAAGCATAAAAAATTAGAGATACACTTTCGGTGGAGGTTGACAAAACCTCCACACTTGTCTCCCACGTGTACTTATGCCATAGGGTAGTCATATGGTTTGTCAAAAAGAAAACTTTAAATTAAAACAAACAAAATCAACAAACAACAACAACACAAAAACAACATTGATAATCAGATCAAACGAAACAAGAAAAAAAAATTCGACAACAACACACACATTCAAATATACAAGTAGTTGTGATTGTGGCTCACATCTTCCTCTGGTTTTACGTCCAGTAACGTCTGAAACGCCTTCTATGAGTCGGGGATTTGCTTCCCATCCAGTTTTCTTATAAACTGGCAAATAGGGTCGTTTTTAGTCAGATTCCCTAGACTATAACACTGCAATTCATCACAAAATTGTCCATAGATTAAGCAATTCACGCTGAACAAGTCCACAAGAATGTGACTCGAGAGTTAACAAAACATTATCCAGAGACTCATTACTCAAACCATTCTTAATAAATGAAAGTTTATCTTCTCTATTCCTGGACGCAAAACCTAATGAACGACAAGTATGGTTACAATTCCATCTAGCACATTTATAACATACTTGTAACCTTTTCGCTCTTCGCCTCTTGGCGTAGTAGCTCTTTCCTAGACCAGGCATGTATTTTGCGAGATTAATGTCCGGCTCACCGGACAATCTCACTTTGGCTTCGATAAGCCATCGGATATCAGCAGGCACATTAGGAGCATCAACGCCCAAAGTCTAGTCATCCGTACTTTATAAATTTTAAACACAGCATTTTGAGGAAGTGAAGGGAAATATTTACGAAGGTTCGACAAAAAGATATCGGCATCCATTGAAGAGGAGAAAAGAAGAGATATTACCGATAATACGATCGAGTTTGTTTTTCTCCAAGATATGCACGTTTCAAACCTTTGGCGAATGACTTCAACTTCCGTTTGGATGTTTCCACAAGTTGCTGTACAAATGAGCTCAAAGCACAGAGTAATCAAATTAAACAAAAGGAAGGAAAAGAAAAGAGCAGAAACGAAAACTAAAGACACATAAAAGAGATAACAACACAATAGCAAACAAAAGTCAAAAACAAGTAAAAGAAATATAAAAACAAATAAGACAGATGGCAAAGAGAGATAAAACCTGATCAATTTGATGGCCTATGAAAGGAATCTTCTCGAGACACAAAAATCGATTATTATTACCTCATTTTATTTTTCTTTTCTTCTTTTTTTTTATTTTTCAAAAACATTGGGTTGCCTCCCAATAAGCGCTTGGTTTAACGTCCTCAGCCCGACGTTGGTTCCATCATTGGAGGATCCAATTTCTGTTGTGCTTCTCTAATGGGCTTGGATCCCTCTTCTAACAAGATACGGTCAATGCATATGGATGGGCCTTGGATTTCAAAAATTGTCCACTCAATAGCTATTTTGTGATCTGTAAGTATTCGGACGAGTTTATCTTCTTGTATTCGTGCAAGGCCCATTTCCATTGTAACTCGAAAAGTATCATTCTCACCCAAGAATCCATAATTCAAATGATCTGGAAGTGACTTAAGCTCCAAGGTATTGGCTTTCATCATAGAAGGAAGAAGTTTCTCATTAGATAAAGGCAATTCAATGTACGAAACATCATCCCTATTTGTGGTGATAGCTATAGTCTCATCCAAGCTTGTCACAGCTTCCTCCAATTCTTTAGACACTTGTATCAGCTTTCTTGGTTCTTTGAAACTTTCTATCCTTATGTGTTCACTAATGGCAACATCCACACCATTCTTGCAAGTTAACTCAAAACATTGTTGTGGCAAATAATCAATAACGTCAACTGCAAAAACAGAAGGTAAGTCATTAGAGTACCTCATTTCCTCAAAAATATTAAAACACATCACCTTGCCATCAAACTCTATGGTCAAAGTGCCATAATGAACATCAAATCTTGATGCTAGCAGTTTTCGAGAAGGGCACTCCCTAAAAGACGGCGTAGGATTAGGAGATGTCTCATTCTCCATTTTAAGGACATAGAAGTCTGCTGGAAAAACCAATTGATTCACCTGCACAAGCACATCTTCCACAACTCCTTTGCGATATGCATTAAAATGATCAGCAAACTGAATGGTAATATCAGTTTTCGCAAAAGGTCCAAGATTTAAAGAAGCATAAATAGAATATGGCATGATGTTAATAAATGCTTCTAAATCTAACGTAGCTCTTTCAAACTTGGTATTATCAATGGTGCATAGAATGGTGAACGTACCTGGATCTTTGCATTTCGGAGGAATTTTTCTTTGCAATACAGCTGAAACATTTTCCCCCACACTTACTTTCTCATTTCCCTTCAACTTTCTCTTGTTGGTGCATAACTTCTTGAGAAATTTTGTACAACAAGGTACTTGCTCGATAGCATCCAGAAGTGGTATATTTACCTTGATTTTATGAGAAGTTTCCAGGATTTCTTCTTTTTGTTTCTCCTTCGATTGTGCAAATCTACTAGGAAAAAGTGGAGGAGAAGCATATGAAGGAATGGGAGTTATAGGATTTACCTGAGAAGTCGGTGTTTTGTTCATGGTGGTAGTGGTGTCATCTTCTTCATCAGTTTGTGATTTCTTTGACAGGACATCTAATTGTTCTTCATTTTGCAAAGTTATCGCACAAGAATTCTCTCTTGGATTGATCATCGTTAGACAAGATAATTCTTCTAAGCCTTGGCCCTCGAATTTGCTCATGCTAGTGGCCAATTGTCCCATTTGATTTGCCAGGTTTTGGATACTTGCCCCAGTTTCCGGTTGGAATTGCATTGTGTTAGTGGCAAGTGCATTAACAATGTCCTGGAGAGACATACCTGAGTTTTGTGAAGCTGGTTGCGGTGCTGGAGGTGGCATTGGTGGTGGTTGCATTTGAAAAGGTTGCTGCACTCTAGGTTGATTGAAACCTTGTGGCCGATTTGGTATCACATTTGGAGTGATTGGTTGATGATTCCAGTAACTGAAATTATGTTGATCTTCCCATCCAGCATTGTAAGTACTAGAGAAAGAATCATACCATTGCCTCGTTTGTCCTGGAAATTCACCCATGGCATTGGCTTGTTCCATATATTCTTCTTGTAAAGTTGGATACATATCGATTGGATGCTCCATCGTAGAATATATCCCACATTCATAAGATTTTTGCATATCTCCTACAGCCATGTTTTTCACAAGAGAGGTTAGCTCAGAAAGTTGTTGTTCAATGTTCGAAGTGCTTACCTCATTTACTCTCCATGGTACTTGTGGCTCAAATCCGCTACTGAATTGATAAAAGTTTACTGCCATGTTGTCTAAACACAAACAATCAGAAAAGAAAAACAAAGAAAATATGAATCAACAATGAAAACAAAATAACAAATCGATTAGAAAATCAATCCCCGGCAACGGCGCCAAAAACTTGAGGCGTACGAAACTAGCAAGTATACTAGTCGCACAAGTAATAAAGTGATAAGTAAGATATCGATCCCACGAGGATTTATTCTAATTGAATTTGTTATTTCCAGCAACAATAAACTAAACAGGGGGGGGTTTTTGTTGAATGCTTTACTAAATGAAATAAGAAGGCAAGTAAAGAATAACAAAACAGAAAGTAAATTTGAATGAAAAATCAATGGGAGAAAGCTGGTTAAGGGATCCTTCTCTACCACAAGATATGGATTTGGAATTAATTGTAGAATTGTCATCTAATTACAGCATTGAAGTTATCAACCGTAGATAATAACAAGCTCTATTACCCCAATCTTTTCTTACTATGTTGTTAAATAAAACAAGCTCTTTATTTAATCTCTATCCATTAAACAACCTAGAGCAAGCTCTCGGAGTTTAATTCAATGGATGCATTCTGATAAGAAAGATAGGTTGATCTAAGCAATAAACACACAAGCTCGGATTATTTAACTTAGGTTATATTCTCCAATTGTAATCTCTGATCACAATTTTGCTACTAATGATTAGAAAATCAAGACAATTACGGATCAAGATTTCTAGTCTAGCAATAAATCACAACCAGATTATATTCAGTTGGCCACTCAAATACAATCAGCAAGCAATCATAAGCATTATATATTGGAGAATACAAGCAACTTCAATTAGAGAATTGGATAACAATTCCTTACACAATCAACTTACAAAAACCATATCAGGGGCTTTGAAATCACCCTCAACCCATTCAGATTCAGTTACACATGTTTAAGAACGTGGTAAATACAATACAACATGGAGACATTCCAGAAAATGAAAGGGAAGGGAAAAACTTAGCAAATTTGATGTAATTCTCTGTGGATTGTAGTTCTTCCTCTTTCCAAGCTTCCTTTCTCCTTCAAGAACTCCAAGAGATGAAAGAATTCCAGAGCTGCAGCCTCCACCACGTTCTTCCCCTCTTCAAGTTATGAAAATAAAACCCTAAAATATGTTTAAATACTCTACTACAGTAACCTGCTACAGTGTCCCGTATTATAAATGCTACAGTGATTTGTGGAATTACATTTCTATACTTCTCACACTGTTTTGATTACAACTTTTGGTACACTGAATGGATTTATAAACCGTAAATTTCTCCAGAAAATAGGCTTCGAGAGCTTTCCAACGGTATATAACATGTCGTCGGGTTCATTGTATATCAATACAATTAAATCCGAGAAGATCACTGACTAGCAGAGGTGAAATGAAGGGTTTTACTCCATTTTTGTGCAAGTTGCTCCAAAACTCCTACAAACATCAAAACCACACAAAAACATAAAAATACCAAGGAATATAGCAAAGAAACATGGACGAATTGATATGAAAATGATATATAAATAGATACTTATCATGGGCCCAAGAGGCAATTTGAAAAATTTCTTCAAGAGTGCCAAAGCCACCTGGTAAAGCAATAAAGGCATCTGAATTGATGAGCATATGTGCCATGCGTTCATGCATAGAGGAGACCTGTAACTCCTTCCCAACCGTTTTTCCAATAATACTTTCTACAGCCAAAGCTTTAGGAATAACTCCTAAAACTTGAGTACCCCCTATGTGCAGCTGTTGACACACAACCCATTAACCCGAGGCTACCTCCCCCATAAATCACATGAATCTTTCTTTCAGCCAGTAGCCTACCAAGATAATTCGCTACTTCTACGAACTCTTCACTTTTACCTGGTCGAGATCCACAGAATACACATATCCTTTGGATTCGACGTTTTGAAGTTCCCTCCATGTCTATGTGACTCTTTAACTATGTGTGAAGAAGAGACCAAGACATGTGGTATTTATGGAGTGCAAAAAGGTATGTTAATGATGATATCTATCTAGGTAGCTCGATTGTTTGTTGAAAAAGTTGACAATAATGCGAAAAAAAAAAAAAGGTCAAAAGATGATGAAATAAGACACCATAAGTCAAACAAAAGATACAAATTCAAAAATGACAGCAATGAGGTATTAAAATTCAAAAAATGATGGCACGCATGCATATGTACAGGTTAGTGTGACTTTGGCTCAAACAGGTCTCCCTCGGTGTTACGGTCCAGCAACAGAGAAAGAAACGGCTTAAACACCTTCTATGATTGGGGATATGCTTCCCATCCAGTTTTCTTATAAACTGGCAAACAGGGTCGTTTTGAGTCAGATTCCCAAGACTATAGCGTTCCTGCTCATCTCGGAATTGTGTCCACAAATTAAAAAATTCACGCTGCACAAGTCCACAAGAATGCGTCTCAAGAGTCGTTCGGATATCATCCAAAGACTCCTTACTCAGTCCATTCTTGATGAACTGTAGTTTATCCTCTCGATTGTTAGACAAATATCCCAAGGAGCGGCAACGCTGGTTACACGTCCATCTTGCACATCTGGGACAAACTTGTAACCTTTTCGCTCTTCGCTTTTTGGCATAAGAGCTTTTTCCCAAACCTGGCATATGGGAAACAAGATTATCTGAAAACTCACAAGAGAATCAAACCTTGGCTTCAATTTAACCCATCTTTATTACAAATCAGAAGGGAATACCTTAAGCGATCCAATAAACTTAGTCTTTTTCGCAGAGCTTTATAATAATTTTAAGCAAATCATTTTGAGGAAGAGAGGGAAAAATGTTTGTGCGAATTTAGAGAGAGAGAAGGGTTATCCCTGTGAAGGAAAAATGATGCGAGAAGAAAAGAAAAGGATGCAGCAACAGTTTTCTAGAACTGAAAAACCGACTTTAATAGTCACGGAGTACCGTATCCGCCACTTGACCGGGAAAAAACAATCCTTAAAAAGGATCGACTAAAGCAATGGACTCTTCATTTTGGTCAAAATTTTCAAAGAATGGTTTTAACCGTTGTCCATTAACTTTAAACACATGACCATTCTTTGGGTTCTCAATTTCAACTGCTCCAAGAGGGAAAACATTTTTAACAATGAAAGGCCCAGTCCAAACGTGACCGAAGTTTACCAGGAAATAAATGCAAACTTGAATCATACAAAAGAACTTTTTGTGAAGGTTCAAAAGATTTTCTAACAATTGATTTGTCATGAAAAACATTCATTTTTTCTTTGTAGATTTTAGAATTTTCATAAGCCTCATTCCTGATTTTTTCAAGTTCACTAAGTTGGAGTTTTCGTAACTTGCAAGCATCATTCAAGTTTGTGTTAAATGTTTTAATGGCCCAATAAGCTTTATGTTTAATTTCCACTGGCAAGTGACAAGATTTTCCATAAACTAATCTATAAGGAGACATTCCCAATGATGTTTTGAAAGCAGTTCGGTACGCCCAGGAGTGCATCATTAAGTCTTAAGGACCAATCTTGCGATTTGGGTTAACCATTTTTTCTAAAATCTGTTTTATCTCCCTATTAGCAAGTTCAACTTGTCCACTTGTTTGTGGGTGATAAGGTGTAGAAATTTTATGGGTTATTTCATATTTCTTCATTAAAGTTTCAAATGGTTTGTTACAAAAATGTGTACCCCCATAACTAATAATGGCTCGAGGAATTCCAAATCTACTTAAGATATTCTCCTTCAAGAATTTGACAACTGTTTTGTGATCATTGTTTCGACATGGAATTGCCTCGACCCATTTTGAAACATAGTCTACTGCAACAAGGATATACACAAAACCAAAATGATGGTGGAAAGGGTCCCATAAAATCAATACCCCAAGTCAACAGATTTCAAACTATCGAATGGGATCGACGGCATCATGGTCTTGTTTTGCCTAGATCCCAATTTTTGACAATTTTCAAACGTTTTGCAAAATGCATGTGCATCTTTAAATAAGGTGGGCAATAAAATCCACATTGTAAGATCTTAGCAGCTGTTTTTCTAGATGAAAAATGTCCTCCACATGCTTCAGAATGACAAAAATTAATAACACTCCTTACCTCATTGTCGGGTATGCATCTTCTAATTATTTGATCCGGACAATATTTGAACAGATACGGATCATCCCAGTAAAAATTTTTTACCTCGGTTAAAAATTTTCTTTTGTCTTGAGCATTCCAATGAGGTGGCATTTTCCCTGTCGCAAGAAAATTTACAATGTTAGCAAACCAAGGTACAATGGCAACGGAAAATAAAATTCATCAGGAAAAGAATCATTGATAGGTGAAGTTTCAATTAATGTCTTTGTCGTTAGTCTTGAAAGATGATCAGCAACGACATTTTCGGCTCCTTTCTTATCCTTTATTGTGATGTTGAATTTTTGGAGCAATAAGATCCATCGTATCAATCTAGGTTTTGCATCCTGTTTAGTCATTAAATATCTCACAGCTGCATGGTCAGTGTAAACAATTGTTGGCGAGCCAATTAAATAAGATCGAAATTTGTCCAATGCAAATACTACTGCAAGTAGTTCTTTCTCAGTTGTTGTGTAATTCATTTGTGCATCATTTAAATCCTACTTGCATAGTATATTACATAAGGCTTACCTTCTTTTCTTTGTCCTAAGACCAGCACAAAACGGCATAGTCATGCATCACACATCAATTCAAAAGGCAAGGACCAATCAGGAGATTGCATAATTGGAGAAGTTGTTAAAAGCCCAATTAATGTATCAAAGGCATTTTGACATTCTTGAGTCCATTCAAAGGAAGTATCTTTTATTAAGAGGTTACAAAGAGGTTTAGCTATAGCACTGAAATTTCTTATGAACCTCCTATAAAATCCAGCATGCCCTAAGAATGAACAAACCTCTTTAACTGTTTTTGGTGGAGGCAAATGGGAATTAATTCCACTTTTGCTTTGTCCACTTCAATTCCCTTAGAAGACACCACATGGCCTAAGACAATTCCTGAAGTGACCATATAATGGCATTTTTCCCAATTCAAAATAAGACCTTTTTCCACACACCTTTTTAGGACTTTTCTAAATTTTCAAGACAATTATCAAAAGAGTTTTCAAAGACGGTTAAATCATCCATGAAAACTTCTAAACAATGCTTAACCATGTCACTGAAAATGCTTAACATGCATCTTTGAAAAGTGGCTGGGGCATTACAAAGTCCAAAAGGCATTCTCCTAAATGCCAAAGTCTGCCAAAAAGGGGCACGTGAATGGGGTCTTCTTGGTCTTCAAGTGCAATGGGGGATTTGATAGTAGCCGAGATCCATCAAGAAGAGTAGTAGGGGTTTCCTGCTACTCTTTCAAGAATTTGGTCAAGGAAAGGTAAGGGAAAAGGGTCTTTTCTAGTGACAGCATTTAATTTTCTATAATCAATGCACATCCTCCAACTAGATGAGACACGAGTTGGCAATAATTCACCCTTTTCATTTTTAACTACTGTAATGCCAGATTTTTTAGGTACTACTTGTGTAGGGCTTACCCATTTACTATCAGAAATAGGATAGATAATTCCCATATCAAGTAGTTTGAGAACTTCAGTCCTAATGACCTCTTTCATGTGTGGATTTAATCTCCTTTGAGGTTGTTGAGATGTTTTGGCATTTTCCTCTAAATGTATTCTATGTGTGCAAATTAAAGGGTTAATGCCTTTTATATCTTTTAAAGTCCACCCAATTGCATTTTTATGCCTTTTAAGCACTTCTATCAACTTACCTTGTTGATCGCATGTGAGGGATGAAGAAATTACCACCGGATATGTCTGATTCTCCCCAAGATATGCATATTTCAGTCCTTTAGGTAAGGGCTTCAATTCTAACTTAGGAGCTTCCTCTTCCTTGCTTTCATTCATTTGCCCCAATTCTTCAAATCTTGATTTTGATCCTTTTTCCATTACCTGTGCACAATCCAGTAAAGAACACATATTAGAAAGATCATGTTCTAGTTCCATACTTGATTCTAACGAATTTACTAAATAAGTTTCCAAAGGGTTAGAAGAACTCCCTTTTTGGATGTGATCTTCCACAATAGATTCGATCATATTAGCCTCCTCAATTTCATCTTCTTCTTCATGTGGTTGTTTGCACATATTGAAAACATTTAGGTCCAATGTCATGTTCCCAAAAGATAGCTTCATGACTCCATTCCTGCAATTAATCAAAGCATTAGAGGTAGCTAGAAATGGACGCCCTAAATGACCGGAATTGAATGGGTGCGAGCAGCTGGTTTGCTTCCACTGGTTGTGTGTCCAAAGGAATAAAAATCCATGGGGTCAAATGTGGATGAGTGAGGTTTATCGACTTGAACTAACTCATCTTCTACTACTCCTCTTGGTACTTTAATTGATCTATCAGCAAGCAAAAGAGTCACAGAAAGTCGGTTTTAACTCACCTAGATTGAGTTTCTGAAAAACCGAATATGGAAGCAAATTCACACTAGCACCAAGATCCAGTAAAGCTTGTTCAATTTTATGCTCTCCAATAACACATGAAATTGTAGGACAACCTGGATCCTTATAGTTCACGGTATTATTATTTTGAAGAATAGCACTTACTTGCTCAGCTAGAAAGGCCTTCTTTTTCACATTCAGTTTTCTTTTCACAATGCACAAGTCTTTCAAAAAATTTGCATAAGAAGATACCTGTTTGATCACATCAAGCAAGGGAATGTTGACCTTTACCTGTTTGAATATTTCAAAGATTTCAGAACTGTGAGTTTGCTTCTTTTGTGTGGCTAATGCTTGAGGAAATGGAGGCACAGATAAGGATATGGTTTCCTCTTCGCTAGGTGTTGGTTTAGCAGCCTCTTCCTGCCCTTTAGAGATCGATTCTTCTTCTTTATCACAAGGGTCAGGAATGTGTTTTTCAACAATCTTACCATTGCGAAGGGTCATGACTGACTTGGCTTGGTAAAAGTAATGGTTACTTGAACTTCCTGCATTTGAGTTAGATTGATCTTTGGGGTTTTGCAATGTTTGAGAAGGAAATTTTCCATTCTCTTGGATGCTAAATGTCGATGCAAATTTTGCAAGAGTTTCTGACAAATTTGCTAATGTTTGAGCAGTTTGGCTATTGAAAGTCTCTTGCTTTGTAATGAATGAATGCACTGTTTCTTGAAGGTCATTCCTAGGAGGAGGAGCATATGCATGATCATGAGAATTTTGAAAATTTTGTTGTGCTTGAAAAGGGACTTGTGAAGATGTGGCAGATTGTCATTTTCCGCTAAAATTGGGATGAGTTTTCTGCAATTCAGGAGGTAGTTTGTGAATAGGATGTGATGGCCTTTTTGAAAGTCGTTCAACGGCATGCTCTTCTATGGAGACATTCCCTAAAGGCAGGCAAAGTGGGGCAATCATCAGTAGAATGGTCATTGTCATCACAAATGTTACAGACATTTTCTTGAATAGATTTCAATTGACCACTCTTTTTCATCTCTAAAGCCTTGACTTTTCTAGCTAGGGATGTGAATTTGGCTTGAAGGTCATGGTCTTCCCTAAGGTTGTAAATACCTCTATTGGATGTCGAGGTTTGGGCCTTGCTTGGTACCTCATAGGTGCCAGCAGTGTCCCAATTTTGTGCCTTTTCTGCCAAGGAATCCAGGAAGTCAAGTGCTTCCTCAGGGTCTTTTTCTTTAAATTCTCCATTACACATTAATTCTACTAGTTGCCTATCTTGAGGTTTTAACCCTTCATAAAAGTGTGAAACTATTCTCCAAGTTTCAAACCCATGGTGAGGACAGGTATTAAGTAGTTCCTTATACCTATCCCAACATGGGTAAAGGGTTTCTCCTTGTCTTTGAGAGAAATCAGAAATTTGTCTTTTAAGAGAATTTTCTATGGGTAGGAAAAAATTTTTTCAAACATTGTTGTTTCATCTCATCCCATGAACTGATGGAATTCGACCTCAAATTTTGTAGCCATGTTCTAGCTTTATCTTTTAAAGAAAAAGGAAAAAGCTTTAATCTAATGGTGTTTATGCTACAATTTGGG
>SNVD02001268.1:0-14394 GCA_013180625.2 Boswellia sacra | reverse complement strand
TACAATTAAATCCGAGAAGATGGTTGACTAGCAGAGGTGAAAATGAAGGGTTTTACTCCATTTTTGTGCAGGTTGCTCTAAAACTCCTACAAACATCAAAACCACACAAAAACATAAAAATACCAAGGAATATAGCAAAGAAACATAGACGAATTGATATGAAAATGATATATAAATAGACACTTATCAACTTGCACAAAAATGGAGTAAAACCCTTCATTTTCACCTCTGCTAATCAGTGATCTTCTCGGATTTAATTATATTGATATACAATGAATCCGATGACATGTTATATACCGTTGGAAAGCACTCGAAGTCTATTTTCTAAAGAAATTTACAGTTTATAAATCCATTCAGTGTACCAAAAGTTGTAATCAAAACAATGTGAGAAGTATAGAAATGTAATTCCACAAATCACTGTAGCATGTATAATACGGGACACTGTAGCAGGTTACTGTAGCAGAGTATTTAAACACATTTTAGGGTTTATTTTCATAACTTGAAGAGGGGAGAACGTGGTGGAGGCTGCAGCTCTGGAATTCTTTCATCTCTTGGAGTTCTTGAAGGAGAAAGGAAGCTTGGAAAGAGGAAGAACTACAATCCAAAGAGAATTACATCAAATTTGCTAAGTTTTTCCCTTCCCTTTCATTTTCTGGAATGTCTCAATGTTGTATTGTATTTACCACGTTCTTAAACATGTGTAACTGAATCTGAATTGGTTGAGGAGTGTTGATGCGTTCGAAACTAGCAAGTATACTAGTCGCACAAGTAATAAAGTGATAAGTAAGATATCGTTCCCACGAGGATTGATTCTAATTGAATTTGTTATTTTACAGCCACAACAGAACAAATGGGGGGTTTTGTGATTGATTAACTAAGTGAAATAATAATGCAAACAAAGAATAACAAAACAGAAAGTTAATTCGAATGAAAAATCAATGAGAGACACTTGGTTAAGAGTTCATTCTCTGCCACAAGATATGAATTTGTGAATTAACATAGAATTGTAATCCAATTACAGCATTGAAGTTATCAACCGTAGATAACAACAAGCTCTGTTATCACAATCTTTCCTTACTTTGTTGTTAAATAAAACAGGCTCTTTATTTAATCTCTATCCATTAAACAACCTAGAACAAGCTCTCTAAATTTAATTCAATGGATGCATTACGATAAGAAAGATAGGTTGATCTAAGCAATTAACACACAAGCTCGGATTATTTAACTTAGGTTGTATTCTCCAAATGCAATCTCTGATCACAATTTTACTACTAAGGATTAGAAATTCAAGACAATTACGGATCAAGATTTCTAGTCTAGCAATAGACAATATCCAGATTATATTCAGTTGGCCACCCAAATACAATCCAGCACGCAATCATAAGCATTAGACATGGGAAAATACAAGCAACTTCAATTAGAGAATTGGATAACAACTTCTTGCACAATCAACTTACAACAACCATATCAGGGGCTTTGAAATCACCCTCAACCAATTCAGATTCAGTTACACATGTTTAAGAACGTGGTAAATACAATACAACAAGGAGACATTCCAGAAAATGAAAGGGAAGGAAAAAACTTAGCAAATTTGATGTAATTCTCTTTGGATTGTAGTTCTTCCTCTTTCCAAGCTTCCTTTCTCCTTCAAGAACTCCAAGAGATGAAAGAATTTCAGAGCTTCAGCCTCCACCACGTTCTCTCCTCTTCAAGTTATGAAAATAAAACCCTAAAATGTGTTTAAATACTCTGCTACAGTAACCTGCTACAGTGTCCCGTATTATACATGCTACAGTGATTTGTGGAATTACATTTCTATACTTCTCACACTGTTTTGATTACAACTTTTGGTACACTGAATGATTTATAAATCATAAATTTCTCCAGAAAATAGACTTCGAGAGCTTTCCAACGGTATATAATATGTCGTCGGGTTCATTGTATATCAATACAATAAATCCGAGAAGATCACTGACTAGCAGAGGTGAAAATGAAGGGTTTTACTCCATTTTTGTGCAAGTTGCTCCAAAACTCCTACAAACATCAAAACCACACAAAAACATAAAAATACCAAGGAATATAGCAAAGAAACAGGGACGAATTGATATAAAAGTAATACATAAATAGACACCTATCAAATTCCCCCACACTTATACTTTGATAGTCCTCGAGCAACTAAAATGATACGAAACAAAACTAAACCGAAACAGAATCAAAGAAAAATTAAAACACACAAATGCTTCAACTTGCAAATAGGCCTCAAAGATTGTACTTAATTATAACCCCAGGAAAACTTCAAAATAATGCACTTGATCAAGAATTTTATCTTAAAGATTAGTTTCGCTTCATTTCAATTCCTCAAGTGTGTGTGTGTAGAGCCATTCTCACCTAATCACTTGTAACCATGATGAGTTTATGCATAAAAATGAATCATATTTAATATTGAAGATGTGTGTATAAATGAACTCCATAGGCTTGCTTTTCAAGTCACTCTCAACTAATGTAGACATGCACAACACCAAGGATCAAGTAGGACTTTATTAAGCTTGTAACGTTTGGCTTGGGTGAAGGTATGATAAAGGATAATACTTTGGCTCAAATCACCCACAAACACATAAATCATTCAAGACTATGTAGAGCTCAAGCCTATAACAAAACTTCATTTCAATTCACCAGGTTACTCCCCCAAACTTATTTAGAACACTCAATCTTTTTTTTTTTTCTCTTCTCTTCTTCTTCTTTTTTTTTGTAGAAAACAAAAGAAACTACACCCCCACACTTTGTTGTTTCATTCTTTTTAAGAACACCCAAGGGTATAGAACTCTTTTTCTTTTCTTTTTTTTTTTTTAACTGCAATTGCACTCCCCCACACTTAAACAATACATTGTCCTCAATGTTTAAGTATGTGGAAGATAAGTACAGATTTTTTTCTTTTTTTTTTTTACAAACATAATAAAACTCACTTGCATTGCTCATGGCACAATCCAACCTCCTCTAACTTCCCAAAACCAGAACATAGCTCAAAATGTAATTGCGAATGATTTACATGCTCATAGGTAAGGGATAAACTGTTTGGAACAAATTCAATTGAGATTAGGAAATCTTTTAGTGAGTTAACAAAGAAAAAGGTTTACAGAGGCTCAAAGGGGTAACTAGGGATCAATTTTAGTCAAGGTTGGCGCTTAAGGCTCAAACGATCCAAAGATGGCCTAAATCATTTCCCTAATGTTGCACAGTCTAGGATTTCGCCTCGAGTGACCATCAAACAAGTTCTAGAATTCATCAAAATCTGAAGAAACATTTAAATTACATAAACTTTCTCTAAGTGAACAAATAACTCAGTGATAATAGCTCAGTGCTCAATGTGTGCAAGGAAATTCAAAGGTAAAGGCAAAAGCTAATACATTCAAGAAAACACAGTATCTATGCATCATTTATCATTTTCCAAGAGTTACCAGTAGTTCTCAATTCAATTCATTGCATATCATTGGCCCATAAAAAATGCAAGAGAAGAGGGGGGTTACGTGGCGTATGTTACACCTGAGGTCAAGATTGTTAATATTTCAACAATCCTTAGGACCTAGAGCCCGACAGACTTAAGGTTTCCAGCCTTATACTTATATGAAAGAACAAAACAAGATACAAGACATTTCAAACAACATGAAATAAACAAACTACAGATTTATGTCGAGAGAATGCGTTTCAAGGGTTAAGGAAACCCCATATTCTGCCATTCTAAGGTTTTTCCACAATTTTTTTTTTTTAAATCGAAACTGATAAAGATAAAAACACATAACAACTCTAAATTACGCAAAACTAAACTCACTCAAAAAATAACAAAGTTCAACAAGTCAGCAAACAAAAACAAGTTAGTTAGAATGGGTCTAAAAAGTTTAGAAGTTAGCCTCCTTATTCAGCCATTATAGATTAAAGAGATCCATAATGCGTTTCAAGAGGACTTAAACTTTTTAAGCCGCCACTCTAAAAACCAAGATTAGAAAATATTACCTGGGAGGAAAGAAACAACCTGAAAAATCTCAAAATAAATAACATGAAAAACTTCAAATAAGCACAATAAAAGAAAGCAAACAAAAACGAAGCAAACTAGCAAATAGAGATTACAGATGGAGTGTTAAATCCAGTTTACGCCTCTTATTGCCTTCTCCAAACCAATCAATCCGAGCTGTTGTTGGGTCAGGCGAATAGACGAATTCTTGTAGTTTGTCAATTAACTCCCCTGCCGTTGAAGCTGTAACAAGGATTTGCCTCGCTGATGGTGAGATAAAAATTTTTTTCTACAGCTTGATTAAGAAAAGACAACAAACCATCAAAAAAGTTATTGACATTTAACAAACCAATGGGTTTTTTATGGATGTTTAGCTGTGCCCAAGAGGTGATTTGACATATCTCCTCTAATGTGCCATAACCACCGGGTAAAGCAATAAATGCATCGGACTTAACAACCATATGTGCAATACGCTCATGCATGCTAGAGACTTGTAACTCTTCCCCGATTGTATTGCCTACGATATCTCGCACAGCTAATGGTTTAGGGATATGCCGAGAACTTTACTTCCTCCCAAGGATGCAGCTGTCGACACACACCCCATTAACCAAGACTACCCCCTCCATAAATCAAATGAATACCCCTCGCAGCTAATGTCCTACCAAGATCAAGAGCTGCTGTTGTAAACTCTCCATCTTTACCAAATTGCGATCCACAAAATACGCATATATGTTGGAATCGCCGAATTGGTGTTTTCTCCATTTCTACAAGTGCTCTAATCTTGTGTAAGACACGTTAGATATTATTCTTTTCAATTGCAAGACAGGTTATGGAATGACATATGAAAATATGCAGAATGTATATATACACCCATAAAACTCTCAAATTTTGACACATGGGGACATACTTTTGGTGGGGGTTGCTCGATGCAGATTTATCGCCCCAAGATTTAAAAAAATGAGATATGCTTTCGGCGAGGTTTGACAAAACCTACACACTTGTCTCCCACGTGAAGCATGGAAAATGGAGATACACTTTCGGTGGAGGTTGACAAAACCTCCACACTTGTCTCCCACGTGTACTTATGCCATAGGTAGTCATATGGTTTGTCAAAAAGAAAACTTGAAATTAAAACAAACAAAATCAACAAACAACAACAACACAAAAACAACATTGATAATCAGATCAAAACGAAACAAGAAAAAAAATTCGACAACAACAACACACATTCAAATATACAAGTAGTTGTGATTGTGGCTCACATCTTCCTCTGGTTTTACGTCCAGTAACGGCTGAAACGCCTTCTATGAGTCGGGAATTTGCTTCCCATCCAGTTTTCTTATAAACTGGCAAACAGGGTCGTTTTTAGTCAGATTCCCTAGACTATAACACTGCAATTCATCACGAATTGTGTACATAGATTAAGCAATTCACGCTGAACAAGTCCACAAGAATGTGACTCGAGAGTTAACAAAACATTATCCAGCGACTCATTACTCAAACCATTCTTAATAATGAAAGTTTATCTTCTCTATTCCTGGACGCAAAACCTAATGAACGACAAGTCTGGTTACAATTCCATCTAGCACATTTATAACATACTTGTAAACTTTTCGCTCTTCGCCTCTTGGCGTAGTAGCTCTTTCCTAGACCAGGCATGTATTTTGCGAGATTAATGTCCGGCTAATCGGACAATCTCACCTTGGCTTCGATAAGCCATCGGATATCAGCAGGCACATTTAGGAGCATCAACGCCCAAAGTTTAGTCATCCGTACTTTATAAATTTTAAACACAGCATTTTGAGGAAGTGAAGGGAAATATTTACGAAGGTTCGACAGAACGATATCGGCATCCATTGAAGAGGAGAAAAGAAGAGATATTACCGATAATGCGATCGGGTTTGTTTTTCTCCAAGATATGCACGTTTCAAACCTTTGGCGAATGACTTCAACTTCCGTTTGGATGTTTCCACAAGCTGCTGCACAAATAAGCTCAAAGCACAGAGTAATCAAATTAAACAAAAGAAAGGAAAAGAAAAGAGCAAAAACGAAACTAAAGACACATAAAAGAGATAACAACACAATAGCAAACAAAAGTCAAAAACAAGTAAAAAAAGTATAAAAACAAATAAGACAGATGGCAAAGAGAGATAAAACCTGATCAATTTGATGGCCTACGAAAGGAATCTCCTTGAGACACAAAAATCGATCATTATTACTCATTTTATTTTTCTTTTCTTCTTTTTTTATTTTTATTTTTCAAAAACATTGGGTTGCCTCCCAATAAGCGCTTGGTTTAACGTCCTCAGCCCGACGTTAGTTCCATCATGGGAGGATCCAATCTCGTCTCTAGTGGGCTTGGATCCTTTTTTCCACAAGAAATGGTGCATGCATATGGCTGGGCCTTGGATGTGAGCACTTGCCCACCCAATAGCCGTTTTGTGATCTCTAAGTACATGGACGAGTTTCACTTCTTGTATTGGTGCAAGGCCCATTTCTATTATAATTGACAAAGTACCATTCTCACCTAAGAATCCATGATTCAAATGATCTGGAAGTGACTTAAGCTCCACGGTATTGGCCTTCATCACAGAAGAGAGAAGTTTCACATTAGATAAAGGAAATTGAATGCATGAAACATCATACCTATTTGTGGTTATGGCTATGGTCTCATCTAAAAATGCCACAGCTTCCTCCATTTCTTTGGACACTTGTATCAAAATTCCTGACTCATTGGAATTTTCTATCCCTATATGCTCACTAATAGCTACATCCAATCCATTCTTGCAAGTTAACTCAAAATATTGTTGTGGCAAAGAATCAACAACGTCAACTGCAAAAACAAAATGTAAGTCACTAGAGTACCTCATTGCCTCAAAAATGTTGAAACATATCACCTTGCCATCAAACTCTATGATGAGAGTGCCATCATGAACATCAATCTTGGTTCTAACAGTTTTTGAGAATGGTCTCCCTAAAAGAATCGGATTTGGATTAGGAGATGTTTCATCCTCTATTTCAATGACATAGAAGTTTGCTGGGAAAACCAATTGATTCACCTGCACAAGCATATCTTCCACAACTCTTTTGGGATATGCATTAAAATGATCAGCAAGTTGAATGGTAATACTAGTTTTCGCAAAAGGTCCAAGATCTAAAGAAGCATAAATAGAATATGGCATGATGTTAATAGATGCTTCTAAATCTAACATAACTCTTTCAAACTTGGTTTTACCAATGGTGCATGGCATGGTGAACGTACCTGGATCTTTGCACATTGGAGGAATTTTCCTTTGCAATACAGCTGAAATATCTTCCCCCACACTTACTTTCTCATTTTTTTTTAACTTTCTTTTGCTGGTGCATAACTCCTTGAGACATTTTGTATAATGAGGTACTTGCTCGATAGCATCCAGAAGTGGTATATTTACCTCAATTTTGTGAGAAGTTTCCAGGATTTCTTGTTCTTGTTCCTCATTCGTTTTTGCAAATCTACTAGAAAAAAGTGGAGGAGAAACATATGAAGGAATGGGAGTTATAGGATTTACCTGAGAAGTCAATGTTTTGTTCATGGTGGATGTGATATCATCTCCTTTATTAGTTTGTGATTTCTTTGCCAGGTTTTGGATACTTGCCCCCGTTTCCAATTGCTCTCCACTTAGAATTTGCTCTTCACTTCGCAAAGTTATCGCACAAGCATTCTCTCTTGGATTGATCCTCGTTTGAGAAGATAATTTTTCTGAGCATTGGCCCTCAAATTTGCTCATGCTAGTAGCCAATTGTCCCATTTGAGTTACCAGGTTCTGGATACTTGCCCCAGTTTCCTGCTGGAATTGCATTGTGTTAGTGGCAAGTTCATTAACAATATCCTGGAGTGACATACCTGAGTTTTATGGAGTTGGTTGTGGTGCTGGTTGTGGCATTGTTGGTGGTTGCATTTGAAATGGTTGCTGCACTCTAGGTTGATTGAAACCTTGTGGCCGATTTGGTATGGCATTTGGGGCGATTGGTTGATGATTCCAATAATTAAAATTAGGGTGATCTCCCCATCCGGCATTGTAAGTATTACAGAAGGGATCATACCATTGCCTCAGTTGTCCTGGAAATCCACTCATGGCATTGGCTCGTTCCATATATTCTTCTTGTAAAGTTGGATACATGTCGATTGGATGCTCCATGGTAGAATATATCCCACATGCATAAGATTTCTGCATATCTCCTACAGCCATGTTTTCCACAAGAGAAGTTAGCTCAGAAAGTTGTTGTTCAATGTTCTGAGTGCTTACCTCATTTGCACTCCAATGTAATTGTGGCTCAAATCGGCTACTGAATTGTTGGAAGTTTACTGCCATGTAACCTAAACACAATCAATCAGAAAAGAAAAACAAACAAAAATGAGAATTAACAATAAAAACAAAACAACAAATCGATTAGAAAATCAATCCCCGGCAACGGCGCCAAAAAAACTTGATGCGTTCGAAACTAGCAAGTATACTAGTCGCACAAGTAATAAAGTGATAAGTAAGATATCGTTCCCACGAGGATTGATTCTAATTGAATTTGTTATTTCCAGCAACAATAAAATAAACAGGGGGGATTTTTGTTGAATGCTTTACTAAATGAAATAAGAATGCAAGTAAAGAATAACAAAACAGAAAGTAAATTTGAATGAAAAATCAATGGGAGAAACTTGGTTAAGGGTTCTTTCTCTGCCACAAGATATGAATTTGTGAATTAACATAGAATTGTAATCCAATTACAGCATTGAAGTTATCAACCGTAGATAACAACAAGCTCTGTTATCCCAATCTTTCCTTACTTTGTTGGTAAATAAAACAAGCTCTTTATTTAATCTCTATCCATTAAACAACCTAGAAAAAGCTCTCTAAGTTTAATTCAATAGAAGCATTACGATGAGAAAGATAGGTTGATCTAAGCAATAATCACACAAGTTCGGATTATTTAACCTAGGTTGTATTTTCAAATTGAAATCTCTGATCACAATTTTGCTACTAATGATTGGAAATTCATGACAATTACGGATCAAGATTTCTAATCTAGCAATAGACAACAACAGATTATATTCAGTTGGCCATTCCAAATACAATCAGAAGCAATCATAAGCATTAGATATGGGAAAATACAAGCAACTTCAATTAGAGAATTGGATAACAATTTCTTACCCAATCAACTCAAAAAATCCATATCAAGGGCTTTGAAATCACCCTCAACCAATTCAGATTTAGTTACACATATTCAATCAGAATAACAAATACAATACAGAGAAATTCCAGAATTGAAAAGAAAGAAAGAACTTAGCAAATTCTTTGAAAATCTTCTTTGTAGATGAATCTTCTTGGAATTGTAGTTCCTCCTCTTTCAAAATCTTATTTCTCCTTCAAGAACTCCAAGGGATGAGAGAAATCCAGAAATGTAGTCTCCTCCCACGTTTTCCCCCTTCAAGTTATGAAAATAAAACCCTAAAATGTGTTTAAATACTCTGCTACAGAACCTGCTACAGTGTCCCGTATTATATATGCTACAGTGATTTGTGGAATTACATTTCTATACTTCTCACACTGTTTTGATTACAACTTTTGGTACACTGAATGGATTTATAAACCGTAAATTTCTCCAGAAAATAGACTTCGAGAGCTTTCCAACGGTATCTAATATGTCATCGGGTTCATTGTATATCAATACAATTAAATCCGAGAAGATGGTTGACTAGCAGAGGTGAAAATGAAGGGTTTTACTCCATTTTGTGCAAGTTGCTCCAAAACTCCTACAAACATCAAAACCACACAAAACCATAAAAATACAAAGGAATATAGCAAAGAAACATGGACAAATTGATATGAAAGTAATACATAAGAGCACTGATCCGTTGCATTTGAAATGGTTGCTGCACTCTAGGTTGATTGAAACTTTGTTGACGATTTGGTATCACATTTGGAGTGATTGGTTGATGATTCCAGTAACTGAAATTATGTTGATCTTCCCATCCAGCATTGTAAGTGCCAGAGAAAGGATCATACCATTGCCTCGTTTGTCCTGGAAATCCACCCATGGCATTGGCTTGTTCCATATATTCTTCTTGTAAAGTTGGATACATGTCGATTGGATGCTCCATCGTAGAATATATCCCACATTCATACGATTTTTGCATATCTCCTACAGCCATGTTTTCCACAAGAGAGGTTAGCTCAGAAAGTTGTTGTTCAATGTTCGGAGTGCTTACCTCATTTACTCTCCATGGTACTTGTGGATCAAATCCGCTACTGAATTGATAGAAGTTTACTGCCATGTTGTCTAAACACAAACAATCAGAAAAGAAAACAAAGAAAATATGAATCAACAATGAAAACAAAATAACAAATCGATTAGAAAATCAATCCCCGGCAACGGCGCCAAAAACTTGATGCGTTCGAAACTAGCAAGTATACTAGTCGCACAAGTAATAAAGTGATACGTAAGATATCGTTCCCACGAGGATTGATTCTAATTGAATTTGTTATTTCCAGCAACAATAAACTAAACAGGGGGGATTTTTGTTGAATGCTTTACTAAATGAAATAAGAATGCAAGAAAAGAATAACAAAACATAAAGTAAATTTGAATGAAAAATCAATGGGAGAAAGCTGGTTAAGGGATCCTTCTCTACCACAAGATATGGATTTGCGAATTAATTGTAGAATTCTCATCTAATTACAGCATTGAAGTTATCAACCGTAGATAATAACAAGCTCTATTACCCAATCTTTCCTTACTTTGTTGTTAAATAAAACAAGCTCTTTATTTAATCTCTATCCATTAAACAACCTAGAACAAGCTCTCTGAGTTAATTCAATGGATGCATTAGGATAAGAAAGATAGGTTGATCTAAGTGATAGGTGTCTATTTGTGTATTACTTTTATATCAATTCGTCCATGTTTCTTTGCTATATTCCTTGGTATTTTTATGTTTTTGCGTGGTTTTGATGTTTGTAGGAGTTTTGGAGCAACTTGCACAAAAATGGAGTAAAACCCTTCATTTTCACCTCTGCTATTCAGTGATCTTCTCGGATTTAATTGTATTGATATACAATGAACCCGATGACATGTTATATACCGTTGGAAAGCTCTCGAAGTCTATTTTCGGGAGAAATTTACGGTTTATAAATCCATTCAGTGTACCAAAAGTTGTAATCAAAACAGTGTGAGATGTATAGAAAAATAATTCCACAAGCACTGTAGCATGTATAATACGGGGCACTGTAGCAAGTCACTGTAGCAGAGTATTTAAACACATTTTAGGGTTTTATTTTCATAACTTGAAGAGGGGAAAACGTGGGAGGAGGCTGCATTGCTGGATTTCTCTCATCCCTTGGAGTTCTTGAAGGAGAAAGAAGATTTTGAAAGAGGAGGAACTACAATTCCAAGAAGATTCATCTACAAAGAAGATTTTCAAAGAATTTGCTAAGTTCTTTCTTTCCTTTTCAATTCTGGAACTTCTCTGTATTGTATTTGTTATTCTGATTGAATATGTGTAACTAAATCTGAAATGGTTGAGGGTGATTTCAAAGCCCTTGATATGGATTTTGTGAGTTGATTGTGTAAGAAATTGTTATCCAATTCTCTAATTGAAGTTGCTTGTATTTTCCCATATCTAATGCTTATGATTGCTTACTGATTGTATTTGGAATGGCCAACTAAATATAATATGTTGTTGTCTATTGCTAGATTAGAAATCTTGATCCGTAATTGTCATGAATTTCCAATCATTAGTAGCAAAATTGTGATCAGAGATTGCAATTGGAAAATACGACCTAGGTTAAATAATCCGAACTTGTGTGATTATTGCTTAGATCAACCTATCTTTCTCATCGTAATGCTTCGATTGAATTAAACTTAGAGAGCTTGTTCTAGGTTGTTTAATGGATAGAGATTAAATAAAGAGCTTGTTTATTTAACAACAAAGTAAGGAAAGATTGGGATAACAGAGCTTGTTGTTATCTATGGTTGATAACTTCAATGCTGTAATTGGATTACAATTCTATGTTAATTCACAAATTCATATCTTGTGGCAGAGAAAGAACCCTTAACCAAGTGTCTCTCATTGATCTTTCATTCACATTAACTTCTGTTTTGTTATTCTTAATTTGCATTCTTATTTCATTTAGTTAATCATTCAACAAAACCCCCCCTGTTTAGTTTATCGTTGCTGGAAAATAACGAATTCAATTAGAATCAATCCTCGTGGAAACGATATCTACTTATCACTTTATTACTTGTGCGACTAGTATACTTGCTAGTTTCGAACGCATCAAGTTTTTGGCGCCGTTGCGGGGGATTGATTTTCTAATCAATTTGTTATTCTGTTTTTACTACTGATTCTTGATTGTTATTTCCTGATTGTTTGTGTTTAGGCTTTTATGTCCAAGGGAGAAGCGGATCAACGACTTAAGAGAATTAAGGAGTTTCTCCAATCCTCGAATTTAAGGCTAAATCGGTCAATTTCAACTCCACCTCCAGAATTTGACCTTGCACGACATACTTCCCTCCCATATTCTTGCAGTTCAATCAAATCTGAATCGGAAGCAATGGCGATGGAAAACAATCAGACTCTTAAGGAGTTAGCGGCTCCAATTATTGATCAACAACCGCTATGCATAAGCACCAATTCTGAGATAGATTTTGAACTTAAATCTGGACGGATTCATCTCTTACCTACATTTCATGGTTTTGCAGGAGAGGATCCGAACAAACACCTCAAAGAATTTCATGTGGTATGCTCAAGTATGAAGCCAACCGGCGTTTCTGAAGAGCAAATTAAATTGAGAGCCTTTCCATTCTCATTAGCAGATTCGGCAAAAGATTGGCTATACTATCTACCACCAGGTACCATTACCACTTGGAATGAGATGAGTAAACTCTTTTTGGAGAAATACTTTCCAGCCTCGAAAGTCACAAATATTAGAAAAGATATTAGTGGCATTCGACAACACAATGCGAGAATACTTCATGACTATTGGGAGGATTTAAGAGGTCAATGAGATTTACAGAGGTTATGTTGCTACTAGCTGTCCAAAACCACCAAATTATTGATGGACTCCAATTCAATATTCATATTGAGGGTCTTCCCTAACACATGGAAAAGGCGTATCATTGATGGTGCTAGTGGTGGAGCACTAGTTAATAAAACACCGAACGTTGCAAGACGTTTGATTAGTGACATGGCAGCGAACTCAACAATTCAGCAGTCAATTTGAGCCACAACTAACAAAAAGAGTAAATGAGGTAAGTACTTCAAACATTGAACATCAACTTTCTGAACTTACCACTCTTGTAAAAAAAAATGGCTGTAGGACATATGCAGCAATCTTATGCATGTGGAGTATGTTCTGCCATGGACCATCCAACCGACATTTGTCCAACTTTGCAAGAAGGAGATATAGAACAAGCCAATGCCATGGGTGGATTTCCAGGACAACCAAGGCAAAGGTATGACCCTTTCTCCAATACTTACAATGCTGGATGGAGAGATCACCCTAATTTAAGATATGGGAATCATCAACCAATTGCCCCAAATGCCATAACAAATCGACCACCAGGTTTCAATCAACCAAGGGTGCAGCAACCATTTCAAGCACAACCACAACCAGCACCACAACCAGCTCCACAAAATTCAGGTATGTCTCTCTAGGATATTGTTAAAGCACTTGCCAATAACACAATGCAATTTCAGCAGGAAACTAGGGCAAGTATCCAAAACCTGGAAAATCAAATGGGACAATTGGCCACTAACATGAGCAAATTTGAGAGTCAAAGCTCAGGAAAATTACCATCTCAGCCAGTGATCAATCAAAGAGAGAATGCTAGTGCTGTAACTTTGAGAAGTGGAAAGCAATTAGAGATTCCACCAAAGAAATCACAAGCTGATGAAGGGATGACACCACTTCCACCATGAACAAAACATCCACTTCTAAGGTAAATCCTAAAACTTCCATTCATTCATATGTTACCCCTCCACCTTTTCCCAGCAGATTTTCAAAATCAAGGAAGGAGGAACAAGAACAAGAAATCCTGGAAACTTTTCGCAAGATCGAGGTAAACATACCACTTATGGATGCTATCAAGCAAGTGCCTCGTTATGCAAAATTTCTCAAAGAGTTATGCACCAACAAGAGGAAGTTGAAAGGAAATGAGAAGGTAAGTATGGGGGAAAATGTTTCAGCTGTATTGCAAAGAAAATTTCCTCCGAAATGCAAAGATCCAGGTACGTTCACCATTCCATGCACTATTGGTAATACCAAGTTTGAAAGAGCTATGTTAGATGTAGGAGCATCTATTAATGTCATGCCATATTCTATTTATGCTTCTTTGAATCTTGGACCCCTTGCGAAAAA
>SNVD02001263.1:0-14306 GCA_013180625.2 Boswellia sacra | reverse complement strand
AGCCATGGTTGGATCAGGTGAATAGACGAATTCTTGTAGTTTGTCAATTAACTCTCCTGCAGTTGAAGCTGTAACCAGCATTTGCCTTGCTGACGGTGAGAAGAAAATTTTTTCTACAGCTTGATCAAGAAAGGACAACAAACCATCAAAAAAATTATTAACATTCAACAAACCAATGGGTTTCTGATGGATGTTTAGCTGTGCCCAAGAGGTGATTGAAATATCTCCTCTAATGTACCATAACCACCCGGCAAAGCTATAAATGCATTGGACTTAACAACCATATGTGCAATACGCTCATGCATACTAGAGACCTGTAACTCTTCCCCGATTGTGTTGCCTACGATATCTCGTAAAGCTAATGGTTTAGGGATAATGCCGAGAACTTTGCTCCCTCCTAGGGATGCAGCTGTTGACACACACCCCATTAACCCAAGACTACCCCCTCCATAAATCAACTTAATACCCCGCGCAGCTAATGTCCTACCAAGATCAAGAGCTGCTGTGGTAAACTCTCCATCTTTACCAAATTGCGATCCGCAAAATACACATATATTGCGGAATTGCCGAATTGGTGTTTTCTCCATTTCTACAAGTGCTCTAATCTTGTGTAAGACACGTTAGATATTATGCTGTTCAATTGCAAGACCGGTTATGGAATGACATATGAAAATATGCAGAATGTATATATATTATACACATAGTTGAGCGGAGGACGCCGATCCTCATGAAATTTTGACCACGGGGACGTACGACACTAGGCGACTGTTGCAATCATGGATTCATGATAGATCATAAGGGGGCAAATTCATTACAATTGGTCAAGAGTTGCACATGAACCATAAATGTGACGGGATAATTTCATAAAAGAACTGGTATTGTTGTGCAGAGAATTAAATGTCAAGATTTGTGGCTATAACAGATCTTGAAGTCAGCTTTCTAACACATTTGTCAATGTGTCATTTGGAGTTGTCTGCAGGAATCTATGACTATCTCTTCACAGCTGGTTCATAATTAATGGTGCATTAAAGTCTACTCTAGAATTTGAATTTTATTGCTTAGTTGGTTAGAATTTGAATTTCTAGTTTAGTTGGTTGTGCCTTTATTACCTAATGAGTTTACTTATGAGTCTTAGTTAATAAATGAGTTGTCAATATAGTAGTTGAGCTGTAATTGTTGAAATCATTTAATTATTGTCTTTTACCTATGCTTGGAGGGTTGTTCCAAGTTATTTAAGTTCTAAAGTTGTGTATTCAAGGGAGTGAAGTTTGAAATTCGAATTTGAGTGAAATTTCAGTGTTTATACTGATTTCTCCTTAACTCTGTATCTCTTGGTGGATTCCATAGAGTGGTGAGGTAGTTTGAGCCCTGTATCCGTGGTTTACATCCTTGGGTGGTGAATTTTCTGTATCCCATTGGTGTTACAATGGGTGCGTTGAGATGTTATCACTTAAGCCCTGATCCCTTGCGTTTGCATCTTGGGTGGTGAATTAATGCTATCCCCATTGGTGTTACTTTGGTGGTGAGCAGGGTATCCTTTCAAAGAGTGTTGTTAGGTTCAACTTCTAATGTTCCCAGCCATTGGTTGATTTGATAATCAACTTCGAAGATCCTATGTCCTCATCTCCATTATAATCCAGCAGACCGGTAGGTATCAGATTGCGGTATCAGAGCAATATCTCGAAGATCCCGGTATCAGACTTGGTTTCAGAGCCCTTATCTCGAAGATCCCGGTATCAGATTGGTTCAGAGCTTTTAGGCTTACAATGGCTGGTCGGACTCACAAGGTCTTGCTCCTACACTACCCAATTGCCTCCTTCTCAAGAGTATGAAACGTGATTTGATCATTGGAAGCATCTCAAGGTGGGCCCTTCAGCAAGTCCAGAAACGTTTGATCGTTGAAGATCTTATGCGGCAGCTCCAACAACTCCAGCAACGTTTAGTAATTCTGGAAAATAAAGAATTCGCAGGTGGAATGCATGGAGAAGTAGAAGATCAAAGTCCTTTGGGCAATTATGATGATAATGATGCTGGTAATAAAGATGAATCGGTGGAGAATGATGAAGTAGACCATGACTTCTTTGAGGAACATGGAAAACCACCAATATTTGATGACTTTTACGAAAGTGATGAAGAGATCGAGACAGATGCCTAGATCAATTTCGATAATCCAGAATTTGTTGATGAAGAGGAAATCACTTATACAAATCGAGGTGATTCTCTCTTTATTATTCTAAGGAGTTTGAGTATTGCCCAAGAAGGAGAAGATGATTGGCTTCGCAGAAATATCTTCCATAGCAAATGTTCTTCTCATGGCAAGGTGTGCAACTTTATTATTGATGGTTGTAGCTTTGAAAATGTGCTGTCTATAGAGATGATTGATAAACTTGGACTTCAGACAGAGAAGCATCATCAGCCTTACAAGATTTCATGGCTTCGGAAAGATAACAAGATCAAGGTAAACAAACACTGCCTTGTTTCATTTTTTATTGGCAAGAAGTATAAAGATGAAATATGGTGTGATGTTGTTCCTATGGATACTTGTCATTTACTTCTTGGTAGACCATGGCAGTATGATAGGAAAGTAATGCATAATAGCTATGGGAATACTTATACATTCTTTAAAGATGGGGTCAAAGTTATTTTGGGTCCTTCGAAGTTAGAATGTTTTCCTAAACCTACTAAAGGGGAGGGAAATGCTTTGCTTACCCAAACAGCATGTAGAAGAGAGTTGGAGAGGGGAAGTGAAATTTATGTGTTCTTGTTGTTAGAAGAAAATGGAGTTAGTAATGAACCACCTCCGGAGATGAAATATCTTTTTGAAGAATACCATGATGTTATACCAAATGAGATACCACCAGGCCTTCCTCCAATGAGAGACATACATCATTGTATTGATCTTGTTCCAGGTGCTGTTATTAGCCAAGAACGCAGACCAATTGCTTTCTTTAGTGAAAAATTGAATGCATCTCGCAAAAAGTACTCAACTTATGACAAAGAGTTGTATGCTATTTGTCGAGCTTTGAAGCATTGGAGTCTGTATCTCTTGCCAAAACCATTCGTTCTATATTCTGACCATGAAGCTTTGAAGTTCATCAACAGCCAACAGAAGCTTAATGTTCGACATGCTAGATGGTAGAGTTTCTTCAAGCTTTCAACTTTACCATCAAGCATAAATCAGGAGTTCAAAATGTGGTGGCTGATGCCTTAAGCCGAAGACATTCTTTGCTGACCTCTATGCAAGTGAATGTTGTTGGGTTTGAGGTTTTAAAAGAGCTTTACAAGGGTGATCCAGATTTCGGCAAAATATGGAGTAACTGTAATGAGTTTTCATCTAACCAATTTGTTTTGCAGGATGGTATTACTCAAGGCAAACCAATTGTGTATTCCTCAATGTTCCTTGAGAGAATTAATCATTAATGAAGCACATGGCAGTGGCATTAGCGGTCATTTTGGGAGAGACAAAAACTATTGCTATTGTGAAGGAAAACTTCTATTGGCCGAAGATGGAAAGGGATGTGATGAAGCACGTGAAGAGGTGTACAATTTGTCATGTGGCAAAAAGTCGTGGGCAGAACACTGGTTTGTACACTCCATTACCTATTCCTAATGATCCATGGGAAGATGTTAGCTTGGATTTTGTGGTGGGATTGCCTAGAACACAGCGAAACAAAGATTCAATCATGGTGGTGGTTGACCGATTTTCTAAAATGGCTCATTTTGTCCCCTGTAACAAGACAAATGATGCGACTCACGTGGCCGATTTGTACTTCAAGGAGATTGTGAAATTGCATGGCATTCCTAAGGCCATAGTCTCATATCGTGACCCAAAGTTCTTATCTCATTTTTGGCGTACGCTTTGGAGAAAGCTGGGGACTACACTTAACTTTAGTTCATCTCATCATCCTCAAACAGATGGACAAACTGAAGTTATCAACAGAAGTTTGGGAAATCTTCTGAGGAGTTATGTTGGTAAGAATTTACGGCAAATGGGATCTTGTTTTACCTCAAGTTGAGTTTGCTTACAACAGATCATCAAGTCAAACCACTGGTCATAGTCCTTTTGAGGTTGTTTATGGCAAGAATCCAATAAGTCCTTTGGATTTAACTCCTATTCCTTCCAAAACTCAATTTAGCAGTGATGCAGAGGAGAGAGCTAAGAACATCAAGAAACTACATGAACAAGTTCGAGAGAAGATTTTGAAGCAAAATGAGAAGTATAAAGCTGCAGCAAACAAACATCGGAAGTATGCTGAGTTCAAAGAAGGAGATCTAGTGTGGATACACCTTAGAAAGGAAAGGTTTCCTCCAGGCAAATATGCCAAGTTGAAGCCTAGAGCTGATGGACCATTCAAAGTTTACAACGCATTGGAGAGAATGCTTACAAAGTTGAGCTACCTGAGCATTATGGTGTTTCCAACACATTTAATATCTCTGACCTTAGTCCTTATCTTGGTGAAAACAACAATCAAGACTCGAGGTCGAGTCTTTCTCAACCAGGGGAGCTTGACACAGGAGTGTTGCAATCCATGGATTCATGATAGATCATCAAGGGGTGCAAATTGTTACAATGGTCAGGAGTGCACATGAACCAGAATGAGGGATAATTTCGTAAAAGAACTGGTATTGCTGTGCAGAGAATTAAATGTCAAGATTTGTGGCTATAAAAGATCTTGAAGTCAGCTTTCTAACACGTTTGTCAATGTGTCATTTGGAGTTGTCTGCAGGATCTATGACTTTCTCTTCACAGCTGGTTCATAGTTAATGGTGCATTAAAGTCTACTCTAGAATTTGAATTTGATTGCTTAGTTGGTTGGAATTTAAATTTCTAGCTTAGTTGGTTGTGCTTTATGACCTAATGAGTTTACTTATGAGTCTTAGTTAATAAATGAGTTGTCAATGTAGTAGTTGAGCTGTAATTGTTGAAATCATTTAAAGATTGTCTTTTACCTATGCTTGGAGGGTTGTTCCAAGTTATTTAAGTTCTAAAGTTGTGTATTCAAGAGAGAAAAGTTTTGAATTCGAATTTGAGTGAAATTTCAGTGTTTATACTGATTTCTCCTTAACTCTGTATCTCTTGGTGGATTCCATAGAGTGGTGAGTTAGTTTTGAGCCCTGTATCCTTGGTTTACATCCTTGGGTGGTGAATTTTCTGTATCCCATTGGTGTTTACCCTGGTGGTGAGCTTCTTATCCTTTCAAAGAGTGTTTGTTAGGTTCCATTCTATTTGTTCCAGCCATTGGTTGAGTTGATAATCAACTTGAAGATCCCATCCTCATCTATTATAATCCAGCAGCCCGGTATCAGATTTGGTATCAGAGCCATATCTCAAAGATCCGGTATCAAGTGCCACTTCTGGCGAGGAAGATGTACCAAGGGAAGAATCTCGTGCCACAGATGAGGGAGAAGTTGAACCACTTTCATATTCCCTGGAAGGCGAATCCAGCTCAAGGTGATTAGCCAAGTTGCTTCCCTTTTTTTTCCTTAATTTTTAAATTAATTGTTTTATCTCTTAGATGTCCATTTGCTGAGGTTTAATTTAGATCTTCTAGATCTCAAGATAGTGGAAATTCAATCGAAAAATCCGCAAAAGCTTTTAACTCTGACGGGAAAGAGGAAGAGGAATCTTGGGGAATCGAGGGAAGTTTTAACCCTGACAAGGAAGAAAAGGAAGAGGAGTCTCAGCCTGAAGATGTTGAAACTTTTCAATAGTACTTCTCGGAAAATTTTGACCTGAGAAGGAAAAAGCGGACGTCTAAACCATGAAAAAATCTAGCAAAAGTTTCCACCACGGTGAGGAAAACAAAGAGGAAGCACCCTTCAAGAGCTTGAAAATTTCCAACAAAAATTTGATAAGTGCTTGGATACTTTCTTGTATATCTCATTTTACTTGTTTGTTCCTTTCCACAGTGCATGCATTACAAATTTATGTGATCTGGGCCATTTGGCTATTTGTTTTTATATTCATTCCACAAAAAGATGAATAATTTGTTTTCGATTTTCTGATTCCTCTTTAATCTTTAATTTAAATATTACATGATACTAAATTGACGCCCAAATGTACAATGTAATGATTGTTATTATTTTACATAAGTTACTCTAAATAATTTACTTCAGTTTAAGATTTAAATCCTAGTATATCTATATATATATTTGATTGTAAAACTGTTATGCACAAGCGGAAGCGGTAACCAACAGAACAACCAAATGCACAACCACAACTATGCCAGATAATTGAATATAATAGTAATTAAAGAGGCAACCAATCAACCACAATGCAGAAATAGAATACACACTAGGATTTAACGAGGTTCGGTATAAATACCTACGTCCTCGGGCGCCGCTGAAGAAACTTTCCACTATCTTCAAAGAGAATTACAAACTTTTGGGCCACAATACAAATACCACAACTATTGGGTCAAACTGCAATTACCCAAATAGTTTGGTCAAACTATAATTACCCAAACAATTGGGTAAAACTACAAATACCAAAAATCAAAGAGGGAAAAAGCAAATATTACAAACTTTAAGGTCCTTACGAAAAGGCCCTTAAACTATGAGGTCTTATATGTGAGATCTTACAAATATAGGGGGTAGGAGATATTTCACTTAGGACACATATATTTCTCCCACATGGCCTCTTTTATAAGGCCAATGTGAGACCCAACTTTGCTTCTCAAGCAATGTGGGATCTCTCCCACTTTGTTTTCATATGAGCCAAACACCAACAAATCTCCACCTTGGCGAATATGCCAACCCACCACAAAACTCTTCTTTTTCCCATATTCTCTATCACAACTGCAACGCCTCCAAATGCGCCCAATGGTGCGGTCAAACTCGTACAATGTTGATCAAGTCCAAACAATGACTGAACTTGATCGCTGTCACAACCTTAGTCAACATATCTGCGGGATTCTCGGCAGTCTCAATCTTCTGAAGTAAGATTCTTCCTTCATCAATGATCTCCCGCACAAAATGATACCGAACATCAATATGATTCGTACGAACATGGAACACTGGATTCTTCGCTAAGTGGATAGCACTCTGACTGTCAGAATAAAGAGTAATCTTCTTCTGCCCAATTCCCAATTCATCCAGCAATCCCTGTAACCAAATAGCTTCCTTCACAGCCTCTGTCATTGCCATATACTCTGCCTCTGTAGTAGACAAAGCCACTGTAGACTGTAAAGTAGACTTCCAACTCACTGGTGCTCTTGCAAGAGTAAACACATAACTGGTTGTCGACCGACGTTTATCCAAATCACCAGCATAATCTGAATCAACATAACCAATAGCATACTGACCACATGTATCATCTCTCTCAAAGACTAAGCCAACATCCACGGTTTTCAACAAATACTGTAGAATCCATTTCACTGTTTGCCAATGTCCTTTACCAGGATCATGCATATACCTGCTCACAACTCCAACTGCATATGAAATGTCGGGTCTCGTACACACCATAGCATACATCAGGCTACCAACTGCATTAGCATACGAAACTCGAGACATATACTCTCGTTCCTCATCTGTACTAGGAGATAAAGATGCACTCAGCTTCATATGATGAGCAAGTGGGGTACTTACAGGTTTTGACTGCTCTGTAATGCCAAACCGCTGTAATACCTCTTCAGATACTGCTTCTGAGTCAAACAAATCTTGCTTCTCCCTCTATCTCTGCTAATCTCCATACCTAGAATCTTCTTAGCTTCACCCAAATCTTTCATCTCAAACTCTCGATTCAACTGAGTCTTCAACTTTACAATTTCTTCGACATTCGTCGAAGCTATCAACATATCATCAACATACAAGAGTAGATAAATGAAAGAACCATCACATAGCCTCCGAAAATACACACAATTATCAAATTTGCTTCTTGTGTACTTCTGACCCATCATAAACCGATCAAATCGCTTATACCACTGTCTGGGAGATTGCTTCAAACCATAAAGCGATCTTTTCAGTTTGCAAACCAAATTTTTCTTACCAGCAACTTTGAATCCCTCTGGCTGAGTCATATAGATTTCCTCTCATTGTAGTCAATTCCTTCCCTCTGAGCGTAGCCTTTAGCCACCAACCTTGCCTTGTAGCGGACGTCATTCTTGTCAGGAAATCCATCTTTCTTTGCATATACCCATTTGCACCCAATTACCTTTTTACCCTTCGGTAGTTGAGCTAGCTCCCAAGTTTCATTCTTTTGAAGAGACTGCATCTCTTCGCTCATAGCTGTCTTCCACTCATCAACTTCAGAACATCTGACTGCCTCTCTATAAGTGGAAAGAACATCAGCATCTACAATTGAAAGTGCATAGGCCACCATATCAGCAAATCGAGCAGGTCTGCGAATCTCACGTCTTGGCCTATTAACTGCAATAGATTCTTGTTGCTGTTGAGGTTCCTGAGTAGAACCCTCTCCATCATCTCCCAAATCCTCATCTGTCATAGAAGTACCATCATCTGTCTCAACAGATCTAACTGGGTTCAATGTCATCGTTTCAAACTCCACCTGCTGCTGAGTATGCTCCACCTGCTGTGGAGTACTATTCACCTTTGTCTGGTTTTCTGATTTCTTCAACATTGAAGACTCATCAAATGTCACATCTCTACTGGATACAATCTTCCTCGAACTAGGACACCATAGACGATATCTTTTACTACTGAAGCAAATCCCAAGAAAATCGCTTTCTTGGCTCTAGGATCCAGCTTAGATTCTTTCACATGATAATATGCAGTGAGAACCAAAAACATGTAAAGAATCATAATCAGAAACAGGTTGTCCAGACCATACCTCCAATGGAGTTCTATCACCAATAGCAGCTGAAGGTAGACGATTAATGAGATGACACGCATAAGTCACAGCCTCAGCCCAAAATTCTTTGCCCAACCCAGCATTGGACAACATACACCAAACTTTCTCCAGCAATGTCCGGTTCATGCGTTCTGCCACCCCATTCTGCTGCGGTGTACCTCTAACAGTAAAATGACGTACAATACCTTCATCTTGACACAATTTCAAAAACTGATCACTGCAATACTCACCACCATTATCTGTTCTGAGATGCTTGATCTTCTTGCCAGTCTGTGTCTCAATCATCTTTTTCCACTTAAGGAAAACATCAAGTACATCATCTTTTGATTTCAAACAGTACACCCAAGTTCTTCTGGAAAAGTCATCAACAAAAGTAACAAAGTAGTGCCTACCTCCCATAGATGCGGTTTTAGTAGGTCCCCACACATCTGAGTGAACATAATCAAGAATACCCTTAGTATTATGAATAGCGGTGCCAAATTTCACTCTCTTCTGCTTTCCCAGAACACAATGCTCACAGAAATCCAGCTTGCAGGTCTTTGCACCTTTCAATAAGCCTCGTTTCACAAACTGAATAAGGCTTTCTCACCTGCATGTCCCAAACGCATATGCCACAGTCTCGTGATCTCTGAATCTGCATCATTATCAGAAACCGTAGCCGCTGATCCAGTAACCGTACTACCATTATAGTAATACAAGTTGTTTCTCCTAGTGCCTTTCAATACCACAAGAGCGCCTGAAGTGACCCTCAGAATACCATCTCGAATAGATATACCACAGCCTTTAGATTCTAAGGCTCCCAAAGAGATGAGTTTCTTCTTCAACTTCGGTACATACCGAACATCTGTCAGAACTTTAGTCAGTCAATCATGATTCCTCAATGGAGAGAACCTTATCCAGAAGTATGGCAAATATCATCATTGCCATATACAAACTCCACAATCAAGCCTTCAAACTGAAAAAAAACCAATACCGATGTCGGACAATACGATAAGTACAACCCGAATCCATAATCCATCATCAGAAATAGAAGTGGATGGTGACCAACTAGGACATATATCTGAATCACTATCATCTTCACGCTCAACAACACATGCATCCGAAACAGCCTTGCCCTTATCTTTCTTTTTCAACTTAGGACAATCTTTCTTCCAATGCCTTTTCTCACGACAAAAGGCACACTCATCTTTTCCTAATCTACCCCTCGACAAAGATTTTCCCCTTTTTCCTGGTTTCTTACTATGACTACGCCCTCTCACTGTCAATGCATCTACTGACTCATCCCTATGTTCCCTTTGATCTTTCTTACGAATTTCATAATTCAACAAAGCAGAACAAAACTTGTTCCAAGACGTTATCCTTTCCCATGGATAATGAGTAATGCACAAATGATCTAATTCATCGGAAGGAGCCAATCAATAGCATAGTTTCCCTTCTTATCCCTCTCGTTCCTTTCCCTCCTTAGTCCTTAGGCCCCTTAATTTCATCTTTGATGGCATCTAAGTTTAACAAATCAACAATTAACTTATTGAACTCATCAATATGAGAACTGATGCTCGTGCCTGGTTTCAACTGGAGACGGAACAATCTCTTTAATAGGTACAGCCGATTCTCATTGCTTTTCTTCATATATTTATTCTCCAATGCCTTCCACAATTTGTTTGCAGATGTCTCCTTCGTGAACGGATACTTTTGTTCTCTACACAAGCAAGAGCGAATCAACCCACAGGCTTTTATATTCAGCCTGTCCCAATCTCTTGTACTGATATCTTCTGGTTTTGTTTCTTCCAGAACAATATCCAAATCCTGCTGATACAACCCGTCCAACACCTCACTCTGCCATAAGCCGAAATTATTTTGACCATCAAATTTTCAACATCTATTTTTGCATTTGTCACAGTCACTGTCTTCTCAGGTACAGTTGACGATGATGCCATTACTACCTCTCACAAATAAGCTCGATACACAAATCACCAATAACCAAGCTCCAAACAGACTATTATATTCAATAACTAGCAATCCAAAATCAACAGCCCAGAACAGTAGTAAGTGCTTCAATGAAATAGCCACTAAATACCCAAAACCTTCGGCTCTGATACCAATTGTTATGCACAAGCGGAAGCGATAACAAACCGAACAACCCAAAAAATGCACAACCACAACTATGCCAGATAATTGAATATAATAGTAATTAAAGAGGCAACCAATCAACCACAATGCAGAAATAGAATACACACCAGGATTTAACGAGGTTCGGTATTAGTACCTACGTCCTCGGGCGCCGCTGAAGAAACTTTCCACTATCTTCAAAGAGAATTACAAACTTTTGGGCCACAATACAAATACCACAACTATTGGGTCAAACTGCAATTACCCAAATAGTTTGGTCAAACTATAATTACGCAAACAATTGGGCAATACTACAAATACCCAAAATCAAAGAGGGAAAAAGCAACTATTACAAACTTTAAGGTCCTTACGAAAAGGCCCTTAAACTATGAGGTCTTATATGTGAGACCTTACAAATAGAGGGGGTAGGAGATATTTCACTTAGGACACATATACTATAATTTGAATATTAATTGCATTGTAATCAATTTTTGGGGTTTACATTTGAATTTTTGCTCTAAGGATTACTAGTTTGCTTTAATCAACTTTGGTCCATTTGTGCATAATAGAGAGGCCCCTTTGAAATCGTAGGCAAATCAATAACCCTGGGCTGTGCTGTCTTCGTAGCTGAAGAAATTAAATTGGGAGCTAGTTATCAGGTTGGTGGCCGGAACCAGAGCCACATTGGTGTTTTACCAACTATAGAACTTTGAAACAAACTTCAGGATTTTGATCATTGAATGAACAAAGATTACAGAGATGCAAAATGATCTGTGAAGGTGATCTCAAGTAGCAAATCTGCCTAGACTTAATAACAGACATTAATGGTGTTTAATTAACAAAGTTAATTAACATCCTTTGCAAGCTAAGCAGGGCTAGAACCACTCGCACCTTGTCTCTTCAGACTTGTTTTGGCTATCCATGGATGGCTTGAAAGTCTTAGAAGGTCTAAATTGTTTGTGTATGTTTATTAGTGATATTTATTTATTATTTTTCTTGTTTATAGTTGTTTCCTTTCATTATTCTCCTTTGATATGTATCTTAATTGTCCCTAACGGGGCTAGCAACACATATGAGGAATAACAGTTCTCTTGTTTGTTTCAGATTTGGGGTTTGGAACAAAGAAGTTTAATGGAGGCATTTGGCGGTTATAATATTATATTATATATGGTATCCTCCCAGGGATTATCCTAGTTTGTTGAAGGGTTAGGGATCTAATGCTTGGCCGTAATGTTATATTACTTCTGAGTCATGTGCAGCACCTCACTTGAGATACAAAGTTAGGATACCGACTTTATATATATAGCATTACTCTATTACATCATATGGCATGACTTAATACTGGCTAATTCTTAATTGGTATTTGTTAAACTTAATTCTCTTTCAAGGATTAGAATTTTTAACATGGTGCTCTAATATTCCAATCCTCCATTTTTTATGTGTAGGTTTTGAGGAGAAAGGCTTAAACAATTCGGCCTCATCCAACAACTAGATATTTTTAAAATTAGATTTTTTTTTAAATTTTTAGTCAATTTATAGTACTTTGTAGTTTCACAACATTTTCATTATAATTTTGTGATTTTGTAACATTTGAATTAAATTTGGAATCTAGAATTTGTAGACGATTTATTTAGATTATAATTTTAAATTGCATGGATTAGATTTGAAATAAAATGAAATTGGATCCTTAAATAATTATTTAAGGATAACGTAATATATATTCAATTTCCAATACTTGTCGCAGAAAAAAAATTAGACAAAAAAGCATGTAAATTTTTTATTTTATCATTAAAAACAAATTGTGACGCAACTTTTTTCATCTTATAAATCTTTATTTTATCATATTGATAATGTTATTGATTTTTTTAACAGATATAATAATCTAAACATCATAATATATATACACACACATACATATTACAACTCTACCACGCACAGTCATAGTAGTTTCTTTTGAGTTGAAATCTGTATATCAATGGCTGATCGGTGGCTTTAATTTCTATGATACAAATCATTTTTAAACATTCAAATCTCCTTTTAAGCTTAGATTTATTTAAGTACGTATGAAAGTGCGGTTTCAGATAATATTTAGAATGATTTACTATTAAAATGTATTTCAATTATTGATAATAAATTTTACCCTTAAAATATTTTGCAAGATATGAGTATTTTAATAGATAATATGATTACGCGTTTATTTACACAAGATAAAGAGTATATATAGAGTGTAAGATCATTTATTTATCAATTTATAAAATCACATTATATGAGCATCTGTTTTTCATTTTGTGCTCATCATCTGATTTAAGAGATAAGTATGAAGCAACGAATCCTGGTAAAACTCAAACTAGTTAACCGAGTCAGATTAGGAAACTACTCCCCTATGCTCATATAAACCATTTTGGTAACTTTTGTGTTTCATTCTCACCAGATTTAATCAAATTTCATTTTTAGCTAAAATGTTAAAAGTTAGGATAGGTTTTCATGGCGTTCCCCGTGGCGGCTCGTTGGGGTTGGGTTCAGGCCCTTCAGTGTGTTCTTCCAGGGTGATTTCCACGGAGGAGGAGGAAGAGGCGTGTGGGCATTCTACCGTTCTCTTTGGCAGGTGCGTTTTCTGTAAGAAAGATATTGTCAGTTCTTTTGGTGTTCCGTTCGATTATATTCTGCCGGGTTTGAAGTATAGCCCTGAACAAGTTTCTCGTATGAAAAGAATGCACTCCAAGAAATTGTTTAGGGACAGGAAACTTGTGTTGGTTCTCGATTTAGATCACACTTTACTCCATGCACGAAAGTTCAAAAAATTAACATTGGAAGAAAAGCTTTTGGAGAAGGAAGGACGTAGCGATATTTTTAACATAATAAATGATCAGTTCTTGATGAAGTTGAGGCCTCACGTTCGCACTTTTCTTGATCAAGCCAACACCATGTTCGAGATGTATGTATGCACGATGGGTAATCGACACTACGCATCAGGGGTCGCCAAGATTCTTGATCCGGAATTCAAATACTTCAAGTCGAGAATCATTTCACGGGAAGATTTCAAGCAAAGAGAGAAGAAGAACCTAGAATTGGTGTTTGGAGAGGAGAATAACATCGTTATTGTGGATGATACAGAAAGCGTATGGGATGAGCACAAGGATAACCTGATAGCAGTGGAGAGTTACAACTATTTTAAGAATAAGAATGAGGAGTTGGGTCATAAATCTTATTCTGAGATGAAGATTGATGAAAGTGAGAGTGATGGGGCACTAGCAAACGTGCTTAGGGTTTTGAAAGCAGTCCATCAATCGTTCTTTGATCCTAGTTGTGATTGCAGAGACGTTAGAAGCTTGATAGGGAGAATCCTCAGCGGGCTTCATATAGGGCATAGCTAGAAATTAATTAAACA
>SNVD02001261.1:2500-10000 GCA_013180625.2 Boswellia sacra | reverse complement strand
CCCACAACTCGTGCGTGCATGTTATACCACTGTGCCCCGCACATCTCTATGCGCGCGCCACACATCATGCCCGTAACCCGTACGTGCATGTTATCTCATTGTGCCACACCCATCTCCATGTGCGTGCCACACTACGCTCGCTACCCATGCGTGCGTATCATTTCGTTGCGCTACACATCCCCCTGTGTCAGCGTTCACATTGCCTTGCGCTTCCCCTCGCGCATCAATGCCTCTATCACGCCACGCAACGTCTCCACACCTTGCTTAAGCACTCACCCATGTGCTTCTCGTGGGCATGCACCCTTGCAGCCCCCTCCAAGCCATGGCATAGCGCAAGGCATGCTATGCCAGCCATGTGCGAAAATCAAGGGTGTAACAAACCACCCCCACCAGAAGAGCCCGACGTCCTCGTCGGAAGGATGTTGTTGTTGCCCTCCGCACTTTTCATCATCATGTGATCTTCCTCTCCCAAATAGCAATCCCACATGCTACTGCCTCGGAATTAGATACTCCCTTTCTCTAACTCCCCTAGCTCCGATGATCAAGGATCTCGCCCGCATCCTTGTCCTACTGTCTCGCGAAAACAGGAGGAGCTCCTTGGCTTGTTGGTGCCCACCCATACAACCAAGTCTCTGAAGGCATTAGGAACTCACACGATTAACCTCTGTTTGTAGCTTTACCCAAAACTACGATAATGTTGACAACTACCCCCAGCTGTCCACTTTAGAACTAGGCCTCGATGCAATGTGCTAGCTGCTCTCCCCGCTGCTACACTCTAATGGGCTGCATCAAGTCACCCGAACCCAATTCTCTCATGTGACTCCGGCCACACGCTGTTGTTGCAGATTTCTCCCCACGTAGCGCAATCATCCCTAATCAATTTGCCCTCAAATTGATGATGATTTGCAGTCTCTACTCAACTCCATTCCCCCATGGTGTTGAAAAAGCGCCACTAAAAATCCGCTCATGAACCGCACCCATGATTCACTATCTTCTGGATTTAGAAGATACGACACCACATAACGACTCCGCTGCCTCAGTCCGTCGGGCAGGTATGTAGTACCGCCTGAAACTCCACGTTTCTCGAATCAATCTATCCCATAAGAATGATTCTTTGCTAACCTTTGCTATGCATGAATGAATTCCCCCGAAACTGACTACATTAGTTTCTCATCATTCCCTCAAAGGCTGTTTGAAGACCCGTGCCTTCATTTCCTTAGTGCATTCACCCATGAAAGCACCATTTGTCACTACAATGCATCCCCATGATACCAGCACACCAAAATGAACTCTCCATGCTGAATATTCACCTCATTCAGCAGCTCATTTCAACATCCGTTGCTCCCTAGCCCGGATATACGCCACTGGTAAGGAACTGATGTCAGGGGGTCATCGCACCATCAGCCCTCTCACTGTAGTGATCACCCATATCAATCAATTGGTAAGGGTTTTTGGAAGTCCAGGATGCACCCCATTTGCATCCTTGATAGCTAACACCTCGAACCACGCCGCTGGATCCATATGTGCCATCAAAAAGGACTCCACTCCCATGTCAAACCCCATCTCCAATTGCCTAGTCGACTGAAATGGCCTCACCTCATGTTTGCCACTAGTCAACACTTGAGCCTCCACCTCTACCGAATTCTCCCCATCCGGTATGGATACCGTACGCAAATAAGGAATCAAACCCACGTTGTACTGAAGAAAAAACTCCATCCCCAGTATCAGCTCAAAATCACTCAATGGAACCACTGCCAAATTCACCGGCCTCTCCCACGAGCTAATCCGTATAGTTGTGGATAGTGTTCCACAAACCGGCATTATAGAGTTTGCTGCTTTGACCTCTAGCGAGGAGCTCTCCGGACACAACTCCAACCTCTCCACTTCTCTTGAAGAAAGGAAATTATGTGTAGCCCCCGTATCCAACATAGCGTGCACATATTGCCCATTAATGAAGACCCATATGTACAAAAGCCCCGTCGAATCACACATCCCATTTATGTTGTTCAACATTAAAGGACTCAAACGTATAGGAATTACCTCATTCTCGGCCTTCCTTGGCTCGCTATCCGCCACCAAAGCATTTAGCTCACTCCGTCTTGGACAGTCCCTTGCCCTATGAGGTCCGTCACAAATGAAGCACCCCGTAAGCTTACTTTTGCCCTGTTGCAAATCCCCTTGTTTGGTCTTGCTGGACTCGGCTTCCATGGACTCCCCCTTGGAAACTCCAGCCTTCTTCCTTCCTTCGGGCTTTTTCCTCTCATGCATGGAAAATGCCTCAAAATGGAAGTCAACCAAACCATCCGCAACAGCAATTGCAGTTGGTAAATCCGTTACCCCTTGCCTACGCAACTCCGTTTGCGCCCAAGGCTGCAATCCCGACACAAAGTTGAAAAGCTTGTCTTCATCCGACATATTCTTGATGTCCAACATCAAGGAGCTGAATTCCTTCACGTACTCTCGCACAGAACCCGTGTGCTTGAGTTTCTTAAGGCTCTCCCTTGCAAGCCACCCCGCATTGCAAGGTAGGAATTGACCCTTCAATTCCCGTTTGAGTGTTTCCCACGTCTCGATGGCTGGTCTCGCTGCATTGGCATCTTCTTGGATACGAGTGCGCCACCAAAGCTTCGCATCACCCACCAAATACATGCTAGTGATGGTCACTTTCTCGGTCTCGGCCACTCTAGCAGCTTTGAAGTATTGCTCCATATCCCACAAGAAATTCTCTAGCTCTTTGGCATCCCTCATTCCGCCAAATGGTTTCGGCTCCGGCACCTTGATTCCTGAATGGACAGCCCCTACTGCCCCAGGTGCAGTGGTCATTGCTTGCTTGATCACTTTAAGTTCATCCTTCATCTCTATGAGGCTTTGCTTAAACGTATCAGTCAATGCAATGATGTCCTCCGAAATAGCATCAAATTTCTCATTCACCTCACGCATGAACTCCACCAATGTTCCACGCAAAGTTGCAATCTCAGCCTCATGCATCTCCGATTGCTCCATCAAGCTCCCCTCCTGTTGAGCTTGTGGTATGCCAACCAGCACCTCTAACCGTGCCAATCTATCTTTGAGCGTCTCCCCAGACATTGTGCTCAAAGATAACCAGAATGTGAGTAGGTAGAAACAAGTCACGCAAAATACCGTAAACCCCGCTCGAATGCCACTTTGGCCCTCCTAGCCAAACTGGACCTTGTCGCCAACTTGGCCCTCCTAGCCAACCTTGGCTCTCTTTGCCACAACCGGGCTCTGATACCACTTGTCACAGGACTTTTTTCTGATATGCGGATTGCCCTGCGATAGCGCTAAGCACCCACTTAGCCAGCTACTCGATAAACCGCTTTGGAGGGTCTCACCGAGGTATGCGTAACTCAACTCACAATTTTTCGAGAATGCACACAAAGGATTTACGGAAGCACCAACTTCCAACTTTTCTTTTATTGCCTCAAAGAAATGAATACAATCCGCCCCAAGATTGTGTGCTGGAAACACTCACAATGACACTCACACTAGCTACTCCGTTCGCTAAGTGTTTTCCCCTTGTGTCACTCTCTACTCTCTAGAGTTCTCTCTCTGGAGTATCTACCTGGATACCTCTCTGTGTCCATATCCTCTCCTCCCTATCCAGCCCACCATCTTGGTACATATATATAGCCAACCAACAACCCTGGTTGCTAGGTTCCATGTAGTTGACATCCCCAACTACTAGGCTAGGTGGCGCGCTCCTACGCTGCCACATAATCCTCCACTCCCCCATAAGTGGAGATCATGGACGTTAACTACCTCTAGTAACTTCCCATTTTCTCACAAGCATAACCACTTAGTGAGGTGGCACGCTCCTACGTTGCCACGTACATCTTCCACTCTCCATGAGTGGAGATCATGGAAGTTAACTACCTGTAACTTCCCACTTCCTCTCATAGGCATAACCACCCATGATTGAAGATCATGGCATGGAAGTAACTCCCCCGAGTAACTTCCCACTTCCCAGAAGTAACCACCTCGAGTAACTTCCCACTCTGGAAGTAACCACCTCGAGCAACTTCCTACTCCGTAGGAAGTAACCACCCGAGTAACTTCCCACTTCCCTCATGAGCATAACTACCCATGAGTGGGATCATGGCATGGAATATGGGACTAACTTCCCAAGTAACCACCCACTTCCATTCCTACCTTTAAGGACATGGTTGAGCCCTCTCAACCGCCAAGTTAGTGGGGAAGTTGCATTTCCTACACCTTAGGAAATAACTTCCAGCCCACTACGTCCTTCATTCTAGGAAACCATATCCCCCTGGACATGTGCCATGATTAAGGCCCACTAACACGCCCATTTGCACCATGAACCGCTGCTGCGCGCCATGTCGCCCGATGCCATGCGCCATGTCGCTGCATTGTTGTGCGCAACCCGTGCGCGTGCTTGCTGCCTCGCAAGCGTCCCAGCCCGCATGCGTGCATGTGCTAGTGCCGATGCGCCACGTTACCCCCAACGTGCGCGTAGCATCGTTGTGTCGCGCACAACTCCCTTGTGCGCTCCACACATCATGCTCACAACCCGTGAGTGCATGTTATACCACTGTGCCCCGCACATCTCTATGCGCGCGCCACACATCATGCCCGTAACCCGTACGTGCATGTTATCTCATTGTGCCACACCCATCTCCATGTGCGTGCCACACTACGCTCGCTACCCATGCGTGCGTATCATTTCATTGCGCTACACATCCCCCTGTGTCAGCGTTCACATTGCCTTGCGCTTCCCCTCGCGCATCAATGCCTCTATCACGCCACACAACGCCTCCACACCTTGCTTAAGCACTCACCCATGTGCTTCTTGTGGGCATGCACCCTTGCAGCCCCCTCCAAGCCATGGTGTAGCGCAAGGCATGCTATGCAGCGAATGTGCGAAATCAAAGGGGTAACAGTAGGCCTCTACATACAATCGAAATTGATAGGGCAGAAATTTGAATGATGCGTCGCGGCACCGATGGCCGTGCGATCCGTCGAGTATCATGAATCATCAGAGCAACGGGGCAAGCCCGCGTCGACCTTTATCTAATAATGACGTCCCTCCAGAAGTCGGGTTTGGTGCACTATGAGCTCTTATGAATTATACGGTTATCCGAGTCGCAGGATACCATCAACAAAACTATAACTGATTTAATGAGACATTCGCAGTTCACAGTCTGAATTAGTTCATACTACACATGCATGGCGTAATCTTTGAGCCAAGGGGGGGCATATGACTACTGTGACAGGATCATCCAGGGTAGCATTCCTTCGCGAAGCGACGCCGCATGAGCGCCCGACGCCGCCGAGGCGAGGGCCGTAAGAGGGCGTGGCGTGTTCGTGTCGTGGGACAAAATGGCGTTGCTTGGGCAAAAGGAGCGCGAGGAGACCACCCACCCGCACATAACATTCTGTATCCGAGAGCACGGGCAAAGAACCTCGTGGGCCAAGGCAACCACGCAACTTGGCGAGGCGTGCCAGGAACACGAGGCTTGCCTAACGTCCGCACCAACACCCGCGAGGGCATGGGGCGGAGAGCAACAAACGAACCGCCGAATTCCTTCGGGTAGGTAAGCAACACAGGATACCGTACGCACCCCAAAGGCAGCAACAACGCATTGGGGAATAATGAAGAGGATGGGGCGTCAACAGTTCGATGCACGAGCACGGAGCCTGACAACCCACGCCATCCAAACACCACTCACACGCCCGTTGCGTTCACTTGGCAGCAGCACAACCCAACGAACTACAAGCCAACAATCGAAACTGTTGAGCATGCAGAAACGTCAAGTCGTGCCGCGCCAGCACCGCGGGACGCGATAGAACATGGAACAACACGAGGGACAATTTTTCGAAGGAGGAGCGAGCAACGTCAAGCACAAGCCGTCATCGACCGAGATAGCCACCCCCGGCCCAAGTGTTGCTGCCTGCCCCCCTTGCACTACGACTTACAAGCTGCGCTGCGCACAAGAGCGGGCTGGAGCACACCCAAAGCACGGGGATGGGATGGAGGCATCACGCCATGCCTAAGCGATGCTTTCTGCTGCCCTTGCACTACGACTTACAAGCTGCGCTGCGCACAAGAGCTGCCCAAGCACCAGCTCAAGCATGGAGCTCAGTACCCCCCCAGCCCGAGCGTTGCTGCCTGCTGCCCTTGCACTACGACTTACAAGCTGCGCTGCGCACAAGAGCGGGCTGGAGCACACCCGAAGCACGGGGAGGGGATGGGGGCATCACGCCATGCCTAAGCGATGCTTTCTGCTGCCCTTGCACTACGACTTACAAGCTGCGCTGCGCACAAGAGCTGCCCAAGCACCAGCTCAAGCATGGAGCTCAGTCCACGTTTTTTCGTACTGGGACCCACCACCGATGCCGACACATGCCGACAATATCCGCTGGAGTTGCATGCCATGACCACCCAACGCACACACCAAAGCCTGCCAGTGTGCATGGGCGAGGGGGGTGTTTGCATGGCTTGGCCCGGAGGCCCCCCAGCGGAGACTGCATCTCCCCCCTAAAGAGCCTTTTTTAGCATTGCAGCATTATCAGGGGTGGTGCACCATGGTATGTGAGCTGTCACAAGGGGCTGGACGCCGGAGCGTTTGTGGGGCGATGGGGCTGAGAATTTGCGAGGGGAGCAAGAAAAATGGGAGGAATCGAGGGGAAAAGAGAGTTGGGGGTTTCGGGCGCCGTGGGGGCTTCGGAGTGAATTTGTAGAGAGAGAAAGGGCAAAATTGGAAAAGCGCCCAAACGACGCCGGAGCGAGGTGAAATCTTTTTGGGGGGCTTTGGGAGTCCGAAAATGATTTTAGGGGGCGTTTGATTGAGTTTTGGAAGCGGTTTGGCGGAAGATTTTTGAGGTTGGCACGATACGCTGCACGTTGGCAGCCCACGGTGCAGCACATTGCTGCACATCATGCAGCATTTGCTGCCCATGGTGTGCAGCAATGTGCTGCAGCTGGGCCTGCCAGCGTGCAGCCGTGGTGCCATGAGGGGCCATTTTTCGACGTTCGCGCTCTTGGCTGATTTTTTGCAAGGAAACCGAGCAAAATGCAACCGTGGCACGAATGAAAGCGAAAATTAAAAAAAAAAATAAATGGAAGGTGGAAGGTGGGGCCCACTTGCAAAAAAATTGAAAAAAATGGAAAAAAAATAAAACAATGTTAGTGTAACGAAGAGAAGAGAAACGTGAAGGAAATCGCGTTACTAACTTTTAAAAAACAGAAAACGTGCTGCTGGTTGCATTTTGGGCGCCCATGGCGCTGCCCTTGCTGCACGGATGGGCGCTGGCTAACCTCCCTTGGGGCTTGGTGTTGCCCACGACGTGCCCCTCGTGCCTGCAGTTGCTGCACGTTGGGCGCCCATTGGTGCTGCCATTGTTGCTGTGGACGGTGCTGGGAACCTCCCTTCGGGCTTGGGTGTTGCCCACGACGTGACCCTCGTGCTGCAGTTGCTGCACGTTGGGCGGACCAGGGTGCTGCCCTTGCTGCGTAGTGGG
>SNVD02001259.1:0-145701 GCA_013180625.2 Boswellia sacra | reverse complement strand
CACTTAAATATGCATTTTTAATAAGAGTTTAGTTCATCATATTGCATTAATAGTGTCATTAAATTCCTCAACTTAAGCATATTTGTAGCATTTGCATCTTTGGAATTAATTCCTCTTAATTTTGGGTTTGTTACAGGTTCGGTAAAATGGGCATAACTCTCTATTTATAGATCAGAATGGTGCAATTCTTAATGTTTTGGAAAGCTTATTTAATTGTCTACAAGATTGCATTTCACAAGAATCATCAAATTCGGGCTCTTAGTGGACCAAAATTGGGCTTGAAATGAACCCATCTACAGTCTCGGCCCAGTCCTGATCAGGCCTCAGTATTTGGACTTATCCTCAAAATACGTATCCAAATTGGTGCAAAATCAATATTTCTAGAAATCTGAGAGAATATCTACAACTTTCATGAAGACATGTGATTAAAATTCTCAACATTTCAATGTCAAAATTGATGGTCAAAGTCGGTGCCTAATGATCCCTATTGTCAAAGATATTTACAACTAATATTTGACAATTATGCCCTTGTAATTTGACAAGTTTGCCCCTGGATTTATCTATAAATAGAGGTGCCTTGTGACCCATTAGGGCATCTTGGCCTTGGCTGGAACATTTTGGCTTTGGCTAGGATCTTGTATTGTGTTTTGTGTGTTTATGTTATTAATGAATTTCCTTTTTCTTGCATTTTATTTTCTTTCTAATTATAATGTTCTTCTAATTTCTCTTTTGCTAAGGTGAAAGGGTGAAACCCTTGATATGAGAATAAGGATTCTCTAACCCTTAATATGTGCTTAATAATCTTAATCTTATAATGTTTATTCAATATGATTTATATTTAATTTCTAATCAATCTTGACACCACTCGTAAAGTGGAGGTCTTGATCCATTGTCGACAATCCTTGGCACATCAAATGCTTGGATCCTTTCTAGAATGATGTATGGTTCTTCCTTACCGACACAAATCTGGTTAGTTAGGAACCTTGCTTTGTTGTAGACTTGGTGAATTGGCACATTGGATGCTTGAACCCATTTACAAGAAGTGGTATAAATATTGGTGATGAAACAAATATAATTCATATAACTAAAATGGGTTAGTTATCCTTATTTGAAATATCAAGGGCGGATCCCCTAACCTTAGCCTTCATTGTTATTGTGTTAATTTCTCTTGTATTCTAATTATTCTATTGTTTATGAACTTTTATTTTATTTACTATGGTACGTTCTTACCACCTTATGAAATTGTTCTTTGAATTTAACTATGGTTGGTTATACCACCTATTTCCATGGATGGTTTTACCTCCTCTTGCTTTTTGTTTTATATTTAAATGGTCGGTAATACCACCTACCATCTTACATATTTATTGATATTATCTTGTCATTTCTTTGGATTATTCATATCATATTTGCTTATCTTATAATTTGTAACGCTAAAATCTCCTTCCTCGTGGATCGACCCCGGTCTCACCGGGTTTATTACTTCGATACTCCTATACTTGGGAGACAATCCTTTTTCGGATGTGTCAGTATAAAGGATGGATCAATAGCAGCAGCGACTAGATCCCAAATCTCTGGCTACGATTCAATTTTCTCTTCCCGCTTTTGCAACCTAACAAAGATTGATTAATAATTATTATGGATTTCCAGTCAGAGAAATCAATTGAAACTATGAAAATGAAAAATGTTAACTTTACTGTCCTTCTAACACAAATGCATACACACATATATATATAGAGAGAGAGACACTAAACTGCATGCTTGGCTTTGCTCCTTCTCACACAAATACAATGACTTGGTTGTGTTCCTTCTCACACAAATTAATTGAAAACCCAAAATAAAGCCATGGAAAAAGATAGATGAAAACCTTAATCACTAGACCCCTTGAAAAGAAAGTGACAAATTTCAAACAATAGCAAGCGATTTGAAAACCCAAATTGAAAATATACCTTAAATTGAAAACCCAAGCAACCGATTTGAAACTAATTTGAGAAGAAAGTGAGCAATTTGAGTGCCTGATTTGAGACAAAAGCGATTAATTTGAGCTTAAAATTGAAACTGATTTGAGAAGATAATCACTAAGTAATGTGTGAAACTGATGTGTCTATATGTAGGTAGATGACGAGCAGGTGAGTGAGGGAAGGAGAAAAATAGCATCGGTAGCTAGGGCATAAGTTAAATGGGAGCAAAAAAAAAATGAAAGATAAGGGGAAGACGTTGGAAATTGGACAATGTTGGAGGCTGCCGAAATAGAGGAAGAGAAAGATGGACTAGACTCAAGAGCTGATGACATTGGACGAGGGCTTGGCGAGTGGCTATGATGGAATGAAGTGAAGGAGGACGGAGCTTGGAGGCTGATAGAGATTCCACTATTAGAGGTTTAGGTTTGCCATTTAGGAGATTAGGGTAGATTTTAAGAATCTTTTTCATTATTACTTTATGAAATTTTAAGGAAATCCTCCTCTATCAAAACTTATCAAAATTGTCCCTGAAAATTACCTAGAAATCCATACATTTTATAATTTTTCATATATTTTATAATAGGGAACAAGACAAAAGATTTTTCACTGTACAATCTTGTGTACATACTCGTCACTATCTACAAATGTGATAAATATATAATAAAGTCAAAGCAAGGAGTGACAAGTATGAAGGAAAGGTAGGTTTGACTTTCACACTAATGTTATATTTCTCACTTTAAAAAAAAAAACCTCCAAATAAAAAAATATAAAGTGATAAATATGTGAAAATTTCTTGTATTGTTGGCATTATCCCTAAACCATTAGTTAGACCACATATTATAGGCAACACAATAGGGGAAGAGTTACAGGTCTTAAGCATGCATCAGCACATTGCTCATATGCTTTGTAACTCTGAAACATTTATAGCTTTACTGGGTGGTTATGGTACATCAGAGGAAATATTTCAAATCACCTCCTAAGCATAACTAAACATCCATCGAAAACCCATTGGTTGGTTAAATGTCAATAATTTTTTTGATGGTTTGTTTTCTTTTCTTGATCAAGTCGTAGAACAAAACTTCATCCCATAGTCAGCAAGGTAAATCCTAGCTGTAGCTTCAACTATAGACGAGTTGATTGACAACAACAAGAGTTTGCCCATACACTTGATCTAACAACAGCTAAGATAGCTTGGTTTGCGGAAGCAAGAAAAAGGTATAAATTGGATTTGATACTCCACTTATAATCTGTATCTACTGGTTTGCTACACTTTTGTCTGCGTTTTTATTATTATGTTCATTTGAGATTCTTCATGTTATTTATCAACTTTCATTCCAAGTTATATTTTCTATTTTTTCATTTTAGAGTGGTGGCATAAAAGTTCAAGGTCTCCTGAAATGCATTCTGGATCTATTTGATCAAGAATGGCAGAATAAAGAAGCTAACTTTTGAACTTTTAAGACCCATTCTAACTAACTTATTTTTGTTTATTGACTGTTGGATTTTGTTTATTTATCACTTGTTTAGTTTTATGTGATTTAAATTAGTGATGTGTGTAGACATTGGAATTTTAGGACTCGATGATGAAATTAAGATGAATATTGAGTAAAAAAATGATCAAAATGCCCTTGGAGGCCAAGAAAGGAAAGGTGAGGAACAACCGATGAAAGGTCTCGAAAACTAACATGTGACTTCAAAAAACCACAGAAATTAATTCATAAGGAATTTGAGGAGGAATCAGATACCTCACATGACTTAGAGAAGATAAAAATGGAATGTGTGCATAAAATCAACCACTTAAATAGACTAAGCAACAACATGAGCTATTCCTATTTGTCACTCCTTAGTGGAGGTCTGATCTTGATTCGGGCGGGTCGAATGACTTGTACCTAACTTCATGAACCCATCTCTAAAGAGATGAGGATAGTTTAGGTCATGAAGCGAGGGATCGGATTGCCCCTGTTCATTCCCAATTGAATAATTGGGTGGCAACTCTGTTTCTTCAAATGTGCCCATGGCTATTCGTGTTCCCTTGAGTCTCGAAAGAGGCTTTGACATAGTGTCGTGGTCGCAAACACTCTGACAAGATGAAAGCTCCATTCACAGTAGCCACTTCACTGAGGATAAAAGAAGTTGATTTTGATGGGGATACCAAATTATAAAACATCGTGTTGGTATAATGAGTCCTTACATCACTACACTTTTGCACATAATGAGCACAAACTACCTAAATTAGTCGCGAGGCAGTGGCAAAAGATGTCTTTGGCTCTATTCAACCCCTAGACGACTCATATTAGAACACCTAAGGCAGTGGCCAAAGAAGTCCTTATATCAGTCATGTACCATTGAATTGGAATAAAAAGAGACTGGCCTAAGGGAGCATCTCTCACGTGAAGGAGCCCAGAACATTAGACCCCTTTGAGACTCAAGCCCATACAGGTGACTCTATAAATTTTCAATAGGATTAATATCCAAAACCTATGTTGAATTTTATATATATATATATATATATATATATATATATATATATATATGTAAATTCTCCATGATTAGAACAACATCAACTCAAACGTTATGGAACCATGAACAAATACCACATGTCGAGTCAACCATAAGAATAAACGGGAACATGTGCCATGAGTTAAAGTTATCATGACATTAGAAATCCATGTTATGATAATCATGACTAATCCAACATCAACATGAATATTAGAAATTAGGAGAGAGAATCTCATATTCCCACATCTGATGATGATGACTTGGAAAAGAGGAAAAAAATCCTAGGAAAAGTGACTTAACCTTACTTGTGTGGGAGAAATAAGGTTAGAAGGCTGAAAGTGTGTCATGCCCTTGGATGAGCATGCATCATATCATGTATACAAGCATGACATTAACACCTTTGTTTTGCAGCCATCATAGCTTAGGTTAGATGAGGTGGTCTTAAGGCAAGGAAAGAAGAACCAGTTGAAGAAATGGCTATAACCAACTATAACAATGACATGGCCTGAATAAGGACTGACATCACCATGCTCCAGCATCAAATGGCCTAATTCATCAAAGCTTTTTGAAATGGGCCCAACCGTATGAATCAGCCTCCACCCAAGGGTAATGGTGATGGTAATGGTGAGACTAGCCAAGATAGAGATAGGGAAAAAGCCCAATCAGTACATTAATGGCTTCATCTTCAACCGCCAAGTAGAGAGTTAAATTCTTACTAGGTTTTGATGGTGTCAAAACTGGTGGGTTTTGCAAGTACTCCTTAATCTTCTGAAATGCCTCTTGGTACTGATCATTCCATTTCACTGGCTAATTCTTCTTTAACCGCCTGAAGTTTGGTGCACAAACGATTGTTAGTTTAGCGATGGATCAATTGATATATTAGATCTTCCTATAAACCCTTACACTTCTTTTTTGGTCTTGGGTGACGACATTTTTGTAATCGCTTTGACTTTGTCTAGATCTACTTCTATCCCCTTTTTGCTAACTACAAACTGCAGCAACTTCCCTGATGTGACTCCAAAAACACACTTATTTGGATGTAGCTGCAGCTTGCATTTCTTCACCCTTTCTAGGAATTTGCCTAAAGGCTCAAGTGACCTTCTTGAGTTTTAGACTTCACCTTCATATCTTCCACGTAGACTTCTGGATGCCTGAATCATACAAGTGATGCGTTCGAAACTAGCAAGTATACTAGTCGCACAAGTAATAAAGTGATAAGTAAGATATCGTTCCCACGAGGATTGATTCTAATTGAATTTGTTATTTCCAGCAACAATAAACTAAACAGGGGGGGATTTTTGTTGAATGATTTACTAAATGAAATAAGAATGCAAGTAAAGAATAACAAAACAGAAAGTAAATTTGAATGAAAAATCAATGGGAGAAAGCTGGTTAAGGGATCCTTCTCTACCACAAGATATGGATTTGCGAATTAATTGTAGAATTGTCATCTAATTACAGCATTGAAGTTATCAACCGTAGATAATAACAAGCTCTATTACCCCAATCTTTCCTTACTTTGTTGTTAAATAAAACAAGCTCTTTATTTAATCTCTATCCATTAAACAACCTAGAACAAGCTCTCTGAGTTTAATTCAATGGATGCATTAGGATAAGAAAGATAGGTTGATCTAAGCAATAAACACACAAGCTCGGATTATTTAACTTAGGTTATATTCTCCAATTGTAATCTCTGATCACAATTTTGCTACTAATGATTAGAAATTCAAGACAATTACGGATCAAGATTTCTAGTCTAGCAATAGACAACAACCAGATTATATTCAGTTGGCCATTCGAAATACAATCCAGCAAGCAATCATAAGCATTAGATATAGGAAAATACAAGCAACTTCAATTAGAGAATTGGATAACAACTTCTTGCACAATCAACTTACAAAAACCATATCAGGGGCTTTGAAATCACCCTCAACCAATTCAGATTCAGTTACACATGTTTAAGAACGTGGTAAATACAATACAACATGGAGACATTCCAGAAAATGAAAGGGAAGGGAAAAACTTAGCAAATTTGATGTAATTCTCTTTGGATTGTAGTTCTTCCTCTTTCCAAGCTTCCTTTCTCCTTCAAGAACTCCAAGAGATGAAAGAATTCCAGAGCTGCAGCCTCCACCACGTTCTCCCCTCTTCAAGTTATGAAAATAAAACCCTAAAATGTGTTTAAATACTCTGCTACAGTGAATTGCTACAGTGCCCCGTATTATACATGCTACAGTGACTTGTGGAATTATATTTCTATACATCTCACACTGTTTTGATTACAACTTTTGGTACACTGAATGGATTTATAAACCGTAAATTTCTCCAGAAAATAGACTTCGAGAGCTTTCCAACGGTATATAATATGTCGTCGGGTTCATTGTATATCAATACAATTAAATCCGAGAAGATCACTGACTAGTAGAGGTGAAAATGAAGGGTTTTACTCTATTTTTGTGCAAGTTGCTCCAAAACTCCTACAAACATCGAAACACACAAAAACATAAAAATACCACGGAATATAGCAAAGAAACATGGACGAATTGATATAAAAGTAATACATAAATAGACACCTATCAACAAGTGCTCGAACATCTTAATGGGGAAACTCGATAGTCTATCACTGATGAAATTATAGGCCCCATTATCACTATTCAAACTTGGTCCTTCTCTGCGAGCCTGGTGGTCATCTTGGCGGCCTTAGCCCTCTAACAAACTAGATATTCTAAAACGGTTTTGTTGGGCTTTTGTCCTGTTGTCCACAAGTCCCTCAAGGTTACCCTCAGTTGGGTATTGTGGCGATATTACACCACAAATTATTGAGAAAGTTCCTTTTAATCTTCCCGAACTCTTTTGGGGAGGTCATGATGCCATTCTACTGCATTATCTTCTAAGGACAACATGAAAAACTTCAATATGTGCTCCTTAGAAAAAGGAGTAGTGGTCATGATACTATATACTATCTCAAATATGTCTTTGGGTTGTCCTTTCCATTGAACTTGAGCAAGTTTGATAAGCAAAACTTTGGAGGCAAGTCATTGTCTCCAATGAGTAGTATATAATCCAAGTCTTCGATCCCTTTCAACCCCTTCTTCTTCAAGTGGGATTGGACCTTCTCCATGTCTTTGGCCAATTAGTTGACCGATTCTGGTTCTTGTTGGTTGATTGAGCAACTACCACTGTCTCTGCCTTAGCTTGTCTTGCCATCTTCACCACCATGTCCCTTAAGTGGAGATTGGTTCACACGGTTAGGCCCATTCTATAGAGCTTCAATAAGTCGAGCCACTTGTTGTTGAAGTGTGGTGATGTCAGCCCTTACTTGAGCCATTTTAGGGTTGTTGTTAGATGCAGCCATCTCGTCAAATAGTTCTTATCGCCTTGTCAAACGACCACCTCGTCTAACCCAAGCTAGGATGGCTACAAAACAAAGGTGTTAATGACATGTATACATGCATATCTGTATGATATGATGCATGCTCATACAATGGCATAGACACACTTTTAACCTTCCAACCTTATCTATCCTACGCACATGAAGTCAAGTCTCTATTCCTAGGTTTTTTGGCCTCATTGCCAAGTCATCATCATGGGATGTAGGAATGCAAGATTCTCTCACCTAATCCTAGCAAACAATTTTTTTTATTATTTGGATTCTCCATGATTATCATCACATGGCTTATAAACTTCATGATAATCTTAACTTGTGACACATGCCCTCTTTTATTCTTATAAGTGACCCGACATGTGGCATTCATTCATGGTTCCATGAGGTTTGAGTCAATGTTATTCTAATCATGGAGATCTTACATCCATAGACATGCAATTCATCATGGGTTTTGGATATTCATTCTATTGGAAGTTTTTAGAGTCATCCATTTGGGCTTAAGTCTCACGAGTCTAATGGTCTAGGCTCCTTTGAGCGAGAGATGTCCTTTTAGGCCAATCTCTTTTTATAACAATTCAATGTTACATGCTCAAAGGTGGTGACACCAACATAAGTCGTCTAGGGGTTGAATGGAGCCAAAGACAAAGACTTCTCATGCAAATGACATAATGTTGATTTAGGTAGTTCGTGCTCATTATGTGCAAAAGTGTAGTGATCCAAGGACTCATTATACTAGCATAAGGTATTCAAATTTGGTATCTCTATCAGAGTTAACTTCTCTTATCCCCATTTGAGTGGCCATTGTGAATGGGGCTTTCATCCCACTAGAGTGTTTGCGTCTATGACACTGTGTCAAAGCCTCCTTCGAGACTCAAGGGAACACAAATGAGCCGTGGACACATCTGGACAAATAGAGTCGCCACCCATTTCTTCAATTGGGAATGGATAAGGCCAATCCGATCCCTCGCTTCGAGACCTAAACTACCTTCATCTTTTTAGAGATGGGTTCAAAAAGTTAGGTATGAGTCATTCGACCCACCCGCTTCAAGATCTGGCCTCCACTAGAGAATACCAAATAGGAATAGCTCATGTTGTTACTTTGTCCGCTTAAGTGGTTGATTTTATGCACACATTCGATTTTTATCTTCTTTAAGACATGTGAGGTGATTCTTCAATCAGATAATAATTATATAAACATCCATAGAAAGAAGGAGGAGAATAGAGTTACATTTCTTTTCAAGCATAGGGCAAGGGGAATATGATTACATCACTTTAGTCTTCAATAAAATAAATTCTAAAATGTACATTCATTCGCAATATGAATTTGAAATATTAAGTACAAATGATTTACTTAAGACCCAATAGAGGATGAATTCCTCACCACTTTATGTTAGTCTATTCAACTTCTATTGAACCTACAATCATTCATTTAAGCATGCATTCTAAGCAATGGTCTCTCACCATCAATGTAAGTCCACTATCACTTCATGGCATCATTCATCTATATTGGTACATTCGTAAATCAAACAAAACCATAATTCAAGATCATGGCACTTCAAACTAAATTCAATATTCTACCGTGGCAATTGCTATTCTAGTATAATTCAATATTAATTCGTGGCATTTCTAGCCTAATCATAGTTATCATGGCATATCCTAGCCTAAACATGACATTTCTAACCTAATTTAAGCAATTAACATCAATCATCGCTATTCTAGCTCAAACAACAAGGGCAAAATGGTAATTCTCACCTATTTTATGCTATTTTCTAACATATACCAAAGCAAATATAAATTCTCCTATCATGTTTCTAATCATGTATTTCCAAGCATGTTTCGATGCATTCACAAAGAAAGTAAATTCCTCAACATATTTCTAAATAAAGAAAGGAAAGTGGACTTACCTCGACATGTTTATCCAGTTTGGAAAACAAATGAAAGATTAAGCAATTCATAAAATCCTAACATACTTCCATGCATCAAAACAAATCCTAATCATGATTATTCTAAGCCTAATTTATCCTAAACATGCTCAATTCTAAGCATGAAAATAAAAGGAAGAAATAAGAGTAAGAAGGGAGTTTTGCTTTCAAGACGTACCCTTTTTGGGTTTAGAGTAATATAAAATGCTCGAAAAATATTAAACTAGAAAGGATTTCTCTAATTTTTGAGCATGTCCTTAAGAAAGAAAAGAAAGGATTTTTGGATATTCAGTGTGTCGTTAAAAGTGAGCTAAGGAGGCTTATGTAGGTGAGGGCTAGATTTGAAAAAGAAAGCAAATTCTAAAAAATGAAGGTTTAAAAGAAATTTCCAAAATTACGTAAGAAACAATAGGGCGGCTATCTTCAAACAGTCAAGTGACTGTCAGACAGCCGTCTGACCATCACTCAATAGCCAAGCGATTGTCTGATGGTCGAGCAACTGTTCTTGTATAGTCGGCCAGCTATTCGACAACTGGACAAATTTTCTCTCTTCAACCCTTCTATTTTGACATTTTGCAGTGTAGTCCCTTTGAACCTTTGCTTATTTGATCGCACATAACTTTTTCGAATTCAACTGTAATTTGTGATGTGTAAATTTTTGCAAAAACTAGACATCTGTAGGCTTACAACGGTATATGACTCATTATCGAATTCCTCTTGAATTAATTCCTATGATTTTGTGAAATCACATGTCAGTTTTCCAAACCTTTCATTGATTACCCCTTGCCTTTCCTTTCTTGGCCTCCAAGGGAATTTGGTCAGTTTTGTTTCTCAACATTAATTTTAATTTTGTCATTGAGTCCCAAAATTCCAGTATCTACACCTACCAAGTGGATGGAACCACGCTCGTCCCAACAAAGCAACAAAGGTGACTAGAATGTCAAGGACTATAAATTCAATTATCACTTCAATAGGTTCGGTCTTCACTAATGTCTTGAATATCCCAATGGCACTCCTCTTCGAGTTATTATAAGCCCTAACTACCATCTCATAAGGCTCAAGGTCATCTTCACTAACTCCATACTACAACATCTTCTTAGCCACAATGTTGATGGCGGATCCATCATCCACATGATGCAAGGAGATGTCTTCCCACCAATTTATGTAGTGATGAACAATGGCTTATTATGATTCATTCTTCAAAAGGTACATCTTCATTAGTGAAGGTGATTACAACCTTCTTATTTACCCCCTTAGGTTCCCTTCTGATCATGGCGGCCAACATCTCATTTGGAAAAGTGGCCATCGCCCATCGATATTTCCACCTCTACCGAGGCCTTTGCCATGGCTTCTCTATGCTTTTGGGATGAAATCAACAAGTCCCAAACGCTAACATTTGCTTGAGTCCTCTTCAAATAATTAATCACTTTGTCTTCTTCTTTAGGTTTTTCCTTGACAACTTCTTTGCGCTTCTCAATAGCCTTCTCAGTTAGTTTCTCCTTTTCCTTCTAATGGTAAAATCTACCACTCCTTGCCGTTCCTTCAACATTCTCTCTCCCTTGAGTGTTTCTCCCTCAACTCTTACCTCTTTTTCTTTATCACTACTAAAGTCAGCCCAAAAGTTTGGAAGGGTCTTGATCTTAGGGATATCATCCCATATTCCCATAAATCTCACCTTTTTACACTCTAAGTAAACTCTCTCTCCTCACAAAGCTCTCAACTTGCTTCCCCTTCTAAGGTTCACTACCATTTTTCACCTTAAGTCTTTTAGGTGGTGGGCCTCTTCGAGCCCCTTTTCTAGCCATCCACTTCTTGGCAAAGGCTTTTGGTGATGTGGATTTCTTGACAGATGTCTATCTTTCTTCCACCTCAACTTTCTTTTCTTCTTTTGGTTGTTCCTTATCCTCTTAGTTATTAAGGCACTCAAATTCAGGTTCCAAGCTTTACTTAACTCTTTTTATTGTGATGTTGGTCCATCCACCCTTCTTACTGAAAATCTGGGCTGTTAAAGGAACGGGCTTATCTTTTTCCCTTTCAATGACCTTTTTGGGCTTTTTTTCCTTGGCTCTTTGACCTTGGGCTTCTACTTCATGGCCACCTTTCTAATGGACCCTTCTTGCTACTCAAGTTTGGTATTTTCCCTTCCTTTGGCTCTCTTAACCCTACTAGATCTACCTTCTTCAAAGGGATTCATGACTTGCTCCTCAATCAAGCTTGACTTAATCAGGTTGGTTGTTGGAGGAGGTACCTTGTTGTAGTTGGATATTAGATTACTTCTTGTGTTAGGCTCGTGTGTCTCTGGGTTGAGAATCTAGCTCTTTCGATCAAATATTGGATCTCGTTACGAAGACGAATGCAATCGTTGGTCTTGTGTTTGGTCACTTGGTGGAATTCACACTTCTCGTCATGCCTCCAATTCCTTGGCAATAGATTTGGAAGCTCTCTTGGTGGCAATGGTTGCAAGATCCCTTCAGCTCTCAATCTTGTAAAGATCTTTGACAAGGATCCTCCTAAATGACTAAACTTCCTTTATTGGGCGATTGCCTTCACCTCAACATGTTTCATGCTAGACCCACTAGCTTGATGATAGTGGCCCTAGTTTCTTCTAGGGTAGGTGTTATTGCTTATCTTCTATCTTGCCTCCAAATCTTCTATTTGGATGCCTAGATCATATAGGTCTTCAAATGTTTTGTTGGGAAAGCATACAAGTTATCATTGATGAATGCATAGGCTTCATTGATCACCATACGAACCTGGTCCTTCTTCGTAGGCCTCATGGTCATCATGGCAACTTTAGCCCTCCACCGGACCAAGTACTCTAAAAAGTTTTTATCGGGCTTTTGGTGCGTCATCTCCAAATCCGTTAAGGTTACCCTTAGTTAGATATTACAGTAATACCACTCTGTGAACTACTCGGATAACTCCTCCGAATCTTCTCAAGCTCACCTAGGGAGGTCATGGTACCATACTACTGCATCATCTTCTAAGGATAGCATGAAATACTTCAAAATTTGCTCCTTAGACAAAAGAGTGGTGGCCATGACAACTGCATACTGTCTCCAGTGCATCTTTGGGTTGCCTTCCTCATTGAATTTGGGCAAGTCTGGCATGCAAAATTTGAAAGCAAATCATTGTTTACATTTAGTAGAATGTCATATAGGTCTTCGACCCCTTTCAACACCTTCTTCTTCAAGAGGGATTGGACATTCTAGATGTTTTTGGCCAACTACTTGACCGATTCGGGTTCATCCTAGTTGATCAGGCTCTTCCTTCATCTCTAGCTTAGCTATTTCACTATCACCTTTGGTTGGTGGAGGTTGGTTCTTGTGGCTAGGCCCATCTCATAAAGCTTTGACAAGTTGGGCCACTTATTGTAGGAGTACAGTCATATTAGCTCTCAATGGGGCCATCTCTTGATTGTTGTTGGGTGCAACCATTTTAGTGACTAGTTCTTCTTATCTTGTCAAATGACCACCTCGTCTAATCCAAGCTATGATGGCTACAAAATAATGGTGTTAATGTGATATATTGTTGTATGTTTTCATGATATGATGCATGCTCATACAAGGGCATAGACACGCTTTTAGCTTTCTAACCTTATCTCTCCCACACATGTAGAGTTGAGTCTCTATTCCTAAGATTTTTGGCCTTATTCTGAAGATTTTTGCCCTTATTCCCAAGACATCATCATGCGATGTGGTAATAAATGATTCTCTCATCTAATTCTAACAAACATGTTGATATTGGATTCTCCATGATTATCATAAAATGGCTTCTAAACGTTATGATAAACATGACTTGTAGCACATGCCCTTATTTTATTCTTGTGGGCGACGTGACATGTGGTATTAGCTCATGGTTCCATGAGGTTTGAGTCGATGCTATTCTAATCATGGGGGAATTTACATCCATAAACATGCATTTCAACATGGGTTTTGGATATTCATCCTCTTGAAAATTACCAAAGTCATATATATAGGCTTAAATCTAAAGGGTCCAATGGTTTGGGCTCCTCTAAGCGAGGGATGTCCTTTTGTGCCAATCTCTTTTTATACTAAATCATTAGTGGTTGGTCAAAGGTGGTGACACCAACATGAGTCGTCTAAGAGTCAAATGAGACCAAAGACTTCTCATGCCAATGCTACACGATTAGTTTAGGTAGTTTGTGCTCATTATGTGCAAAAGTGTAGTGATACAAGGAATCATTATATCCTCATGAGCTATTAGAATTTGGTATACTCGTCAGAATCAACGTTTCTTATCCCTAATAGAGTCGCCACTATGAATGGGGCTTTCATCCCAGTAGAGCATTTGCGACCACAATACTATGTTAAAGCCTCTTTTAAGATTTAAAGCAACACAAACGAGCTGTGGGCACATCTAGAGAAATGGAGTTGCCACTCATTTATTAAGTTGAGAATTAATGGGGGCAATCTAATCCCTTGATTCAAGACTTAAACTACCCTCATTCCTTCAGAGATGCGTTTGGAAGTTAGGTATAAGTCATTCGACACACCTAGATCAAAATCCGACCTCTATTAGGGTCTACCAAATAAAAGTAGCTTATACAGTTGCATGGTCCACTCAAATGGATGATTTTATGCACGCATTTCCAATGTTATCTTGATTAGACATGTGAGGTGATTATTCAACCAAATAACAATTATATCTTCATCCATAGAAAGAGGGAGGAGAATAGAGTTACAATTCCACTCAAACATTTGGGGGGGGGGGGGGGGGGGGGGGGGGGAAAGGAAGAGGAAGAGGATTACATTGCCTGTTCTTCAGCAAAAAAAAAAATTAAATTCTATGAAATATACGTTCATCCACAGTATAAAATTCAAATATTAAACATAAATGATCCATTCGAGACTTGATATATGATGAATTCCTCACCACCAAATGTGAGTCTATTCAACGTCTATTGAATCTCTTCAAGTACATTCATACATTCATTCAAATAGGAATTCATTCCATTATTCATTCAATCATACAAAGTGATGGTCCCTCACCACTAATGTAAGTCCACCATCACTTCATGGTACAATAACACTTATTGACATATTCATGGTATATCATGGCATTCTAACCTAGATTTTATGATTCTATCATGGCAATTCTACCTATTGCTATTCTAGCATAATTCATATCAATTCATGGTATTTCTAGCTTAAACATGGGTATTATGACATATTCTAGCCTAATTCAAACATTAAAAGTCAATCAAAGCTATTCTAGCTCCTTCCAAGCATTTTAGGGGCACTATTGTAATTCTTACCTATTTTATGTTGTTTCCTAGCATGCATCAAAGCAATCATAATTTCTCCTATTATGATTCTAATCATGTGCTTCAAAGCATGATTCTAAATATTTGTAGAGGAAAAAATAAATTTTTAGACATGATTCTAATAGAGAAAGGATAGTGGACTTACCTTGACACGCTTATCCATCTCGTAAAACCAATAAGGGTTAGAACAATTCATAATAACCCTGATATGCTTCTAAGCATAAAATCAAATGCTAAAAATGCTTATTATAAGCATAAACAAACCTAATCATGCTTAATTCTAAGTAAGAAAACTAAACAAGAAAAGAGGAGAGAGAAGAGGGACTGCTCTCAATATGTACCCTTTCTAATTTTAGAGCAATACAATGCCTAAAAACTTTAAACTAAAAAAGACTTCTCAAATTCTCAAGCATGTCTTCAAGAGAGAAGAGATGATTATGTTCAATAATCGGTGCGTTCTGGAAGTGAAGAGAGAGGCCGCTTATATAGAAGAGGGTTGAAGTTGAAAAGGTAGAAAGAAAGAAAAAAGGAAGGTTTCCAATGAAAATTTCCAAAATTACAAGGAGGTAGATGGCCGGCTATTGGTAGGCTGTCAGCCTTCTATCAAATAGTTGGGCAATTATTGGCTAATAGCTGGGTGGCTGTCTGATAGCTGAGTGACTGTTTGCCTCTGATCCTTCTTATTTTCCTCTTTTGCAGTGTTGTCTCTCCTATCTTTGTCTATTTTATCACCTATAATTTTTTGGGTTCAACTCCAATTTATGATTCGTAAATTTTTATAACAGCTAGGCATCCGTAGCTTCTCTAAGATATGTTATTTATGAAAATATTTCTCATGGATTAATTTCTATGATTTTTTTGAAGTCATATGTCAGTTCTCAAACCTTTGGTTGATTCCTTCTCACCTTTTTTCTTTTGACTTCCATGGGCACTTTGATCATTTTCATTGCTCAATGATCATTTTTATTTCATCATTGAGCCTTAAAAATCTAGTGTCTATACCTTTTTTGTAAGAATTGAAGAGGAAAGCATAGATAAGAAGTCTTATAGAATGTAGGTTAAGGCGAGGATTCGAAGATGAGAAGAGGAAACACGATGCATGATTGCTTTGTCAATTTTTCTGTCTAACAAACTTTTCCAAAGCAGGAGGCAAGCTATGAACACTTTTTTGTGGCTTGATGATGAAGTGAAGATGAATGATGAGCAAAAAAGGATCAAAATTCCCTTGCAAGCAAAAAGAAGATAGATGAGAAAAAACCAACCAAAAACTTTGGAAACTAATATATGACTTTGAAAATTCACAAAAATTAATCTAGAAGGAATTAAATGATAAATCATATACCATTATGAAGTTACAGATGTCTAGTTTTTATAACATTTTTTGAATCATGAATCAAAGTTGAACTTAAAAAGTTACAAGTGCTCGAACGGCTAAAGGTCAAAAGGGACTACATTGAAAAAATTACAAAACTAAGGGATTTGGTAGGCCACAACTGGCTAACGGTTGTTGGACAGTCAACTGGCTATCCGACCACTAGCTAGTGGTCTACCCATAGCCAGCTAGCTATCCTGCTTTAGGACAGCGATCCTCACACTGCCAGTCGGCTGTTATCCTCATAATTTTGGTAATCCTTCCTTTTTTTTTTTTAAAGATTTTGCTTCCCTTTTCAACTTTAACCCTCTCCTATATAAACCCCCCATCTCCTCACTTTTCAAGACACATTGATCTACTCTCCCTCTTGAAGAAGAACTTGAGAATTCAATGAGTCTTCTGTAGTTTAAATTTTTTTAGGCGATTATTGCTTTTAAACCTATAAAGGGTATATCATGAGAGTAGTTCTCTCTTCTCCCTCCTTTATCCTTATTTATTTTTCTTACTTTAGAATAAGCACTTGTTGGTATATTTTTGCTTTGGATAAACATGTTTAGGATTTATTTTAATGCTTAGAAGCATGATTCGGGTTTTTATAGAATTGTTTAACCCTTTATTTGTATTGTAAGGTGAAAATGATTGTCAAGATAAGTCATCTTTTCCTCCGTTATTGGAAACATGTTTAGGAGTTTATTTTCTTCACAAATGCTTAGAATCATGCTCAAGAGCACATGATTAAAATCATGCTGGGAAGACTTATAATTGCTTTGAAAAATGCTAAGAAATAGCGTAGAGTATGCAAGAATTGTCATGATTTTCTTTAATTGTTTGAGTTAGGCTAGAATAGCCATGTTTTGCCATGATTGCTTGAAGTAGGCTAGAACATGCGTCACAACCATGATTAGGATAGAAATTCCATATCGAAGTTAGAATTGCCATATTTTGAATTTTCATTATCAATTGAATTATGCTAGAATAGCACAGAATATGTAGAATTAGGATGATAAGAATTATCAACTCTAGGTCAAAGTCCATTATTTTAGTTTATGGCCTTGTTTACAATTTTGATTTATTTATTTTGATTAATTACCATTTTAAAAATATGATTAAATAGTTGTATGATGTCATGAAGTGGTGATGGACTCATATTGATGGTAAGGGACCATCACTTAGAATGAATAATTACAATAAATATGTGATGAATACATGCTTCAAAAGGTTTGATAAATATTAAATAGACTCATATATGATAGTGAGGAATTCCTTATTTATCGAACCTTGAATTGATCTGATTGGATTAATATTTAATATGCATGAATTTGTTATAATTTATCTTGGAATATTAGAAGTGGTAAAAGTAGTTTTACTTTATTGTTGAATGATATATTGTTGTAATCCTACTCTCATTCCCTCATGTTTGCATGGAAACGTAAACTCAATTTTCCTTTTTCTTTCTTTTAATGAATCTTCAATTGCCATAATCGAAAATTACTTCATTTGTTTAACGTAGATAAAATTGAAAACGTGTACATAAAATGAACAATTTAAGTGGACTATAAAACAACTTCAAGCTATTTTTATTTGGTATTTCCTAATGGAGGACGAATTTCTATTTGGGTAGGTTGAAGGCACGAACCTAACTTTCTTGAAGGGAAGAGGATAGTTTAGGTTCCGAAGTGAGGGATCAGATTGCCATTATCCATTTTCATAATAGAAAATTGGTTGGCGACTATATTCTCCATACATGTCAATGGCTTGTTTCTTTTCCCTCAAGTTTTGAAAGAGACTTTGAAACAATATCGTGGTCGCAAAAGCTCTAGCAGGATGAAATCTGTTAGCCCTAAGGCTACACGATAATTTTGATGATAACAATACACATTGATTAATTGAGATATACTAACATGTTTATTTATGTGCAAGAGTAAGATCATTGAAATAATTTTAAAATCAAGAAGAGGCTTATTAAAACGAAGTGTTGAAGCTAAGGAGAAGACTACATGTTAAAGGCACTAAAGTTTAAGAACAAGGATTGACTCAAGGAATGTGACACATGAGTAATATTCAATCAATTGGTCATATATATCACTACAAATATCCAAATGATGTGATTCTTAAGCCTTTCGAAAGCTTACTCAATTTATAACATTTCATATGTTTTAATGAAATTCAAATTTCAAGTGCAAGGTTGTCCAAATCATCATGCAAGTTGAAAGACAAATGGAAGCAGCTGACATGAGCACTGAATACTCCTTTGGACATATCATGAGCTAGAAAAACCAAAATGACTTGATTCTTATGGAATTGGAAAGATGACTTAATGAAGAAAATTTCATATGTTTTTAAGAAATTCAAATTTCAAATGGAAGGCTAACATAATTGACATACAATTTGGTGGACTGACACAGAGAAGAAAAATCAACTCACATGAGCACCGAATTGTGTTTTGGCCATATCTTAAGATAGAGATATCCAAATGCTTTGATTCTTAATGTTTTGGAAAGCTTATTCAAATATTCAGATCTCTTATGTTTTGAAGAAATTCAAATTTCAAACGTAAGGCTGATAAAATTATCATTCAATTTGTTGGACTGACACAAGAAAGAAAAATCAAGTCACATGAGCACCGAATTGTCTTTTGGCCATATCTTGAGATACAGTTATCCAAATGACTTGAGTCTTGATGCGTTGGAAAGCTTATTCAAACGTGAAAATCTTTTATGTTATGCATATTTTCAAATTGCAAACGCAATATTGACAAAAATGGCAGACAAGATTACAATTTTTATGGTGGACAGAAAATTTGGAGTTCGTGTCTTCACTTGTTCAAGTTCATCTCATTTGCCTATAAAAGGAGCCATTCTCCCATGCATTCAACAAGAGCAAGAGAAGCATCTATCAAGCAAAAAAAAAGAGAAATATAAAATCTAGAGAGCTTTTATATTCTTTATCTACTATTTGAAGAGAGTTGTACTTTTGTTGTAAAAATTAACCTTGTTCTTGTATTGTGGTGAGAGTGAGATATTCTTGTGAAGGATAATAGTTATCCTTGAGAGAACTCTTGTTGTGTGTTATCAAGAGTTGAAGAAAGTTTCCTTGGTGAGGTTGTTCATCAAGAAGAACTCTTGTTGTGTGTTATCAAGAGTTGTGTGTTATCAAGAGTTGAAGGAAGTTGCCTTGGTGAGGTTGTTCATCAAGAAGAACTCTTGGTGTGGTGTTATCAAAGGTTGAAAGAAGTTGCCTTGGTGAGGTTGTTCATCAAGAAGAACTCTTGGTGTGGTGTTATCAAGGGTTGAAGGAAAAAGTCTTGGTGAGGTTGTTCATCAAGCAAGTTGTAAAGATTTCTACAACTTAGTGGAAAGCCTAGCTTATGGAGCTAGGAGCCCGTGGACGTAGGCAAGGTTTGCCGAACCACGTACATCGAGTTTGCACTCTCTCTATCCCTATCCTCTTTACATTTACTTGCACTTGTGATTGTTCTTTATTCCCATTCTCTTGATTGCATTCTATTTTCATCTTCTTCACCTTTGTTCTTAAAGAAAGATTTAAATAATTTTGATCTTTCAAGAAAAGTTTTCTAAATCCGTTTTTATAAATAAAAACCCAATTCACCCCCCCTCTTGGGTTGCCATACCTGGGTCAACAAGTGGTATCAGAGCAAGGTTGCTCAATTTTTTAAATCTTAATCGATTTTTGAGCTATGGCAACTTTTAATTCAACTTCATATGTTGAGGGACTTTCTATCTCTAGACCTCCATTTTTTAATGGAAGTGATTACTCTTATTGGAAAACTAGAATGAGTATTTTCTTGAAATCTTTTGATTATGATTTGTGGTCTATTGTTTTGGAAGGACCTTTTGTTCCTACCAAAATTGAAAATGGGGAATGCATGCTTAAAGAACCTAAAGAGTTTAGTAAAGATGATAAAAAGAAATTGAGTTTGAATGCTAAAGCTATGAATGTGTTGTATTGTGCTCTAGATAGAAATGAGTTTAATAGAATATCTACTTGTTCTACGGCACAAGAAATATGGCACACACTTGAAGTAACTCATGAAGGAACTAGTCAAGTTAAAGAATCCAAAATTAGTATGCTAGTTCATAGTTATGAGCTTTTTAAGATGAAATCGGATGAATCAATTTCTGAAATGTTTACTAGATTTACGGATATTATTAATAGTTTGAAATCTCTTGGTAAATCTTATTCTAATGTTGAAATGGTGAGAAAGATTCTTAGGTGTCTACCAAAATCTTGGGAGCCAAAGGTGACGGCAATTCAAGAAGCAAAGGACCTCACCAAACTACCATTAGAAGAACTTATGGGTTCTCTCATGACTCATGAAATCACCTTGAAGGAGAATGAAGAAGATTTCAAGAAAAAGAAAAACATTGCATTCAAATCTTCAACAAAAGAAGATGATGAGTCCGATGATGAAGGAGATGATGAAGATCTTGCATTTCTTACAAGAAAGCTAAAAAGGATGATTAGAAGAAACCAAAGATTCAAGAAGAATTCTAGAAGGGAGTACAAAGGGCAAAGCTCAAAGCAAGATAAGAAAAATGATCAAGTCATTTGCTATGAGTGCAAGAAACTGGGACATGTAAAGATGGATTGTCCTTACTTCAAGAGTCAAAACAAGAAATCCAAAGCAATGAAAGCCACAAATTGGGATGATAGCGAAGCTAGCTCCACCGAAGAAGAAGATTGCGAAGTGACAAATATGTGCTTCATAGCTTTAAGTGACGATGAGGTAAGTATTCTAAACTATGATCCTAAATTTTCATATGATGAATTACTTGAAGCATTCCAAAATTTACATGTGCAAGTTGATAAGGAAAATTCAAAAATTAATGCTTTCAAAAAGAAGTCAAAAATCATGTTATCTCAATTAGAAGAGGTGGTAGAAATAAATGAAGCTTTAGAAAATGAAAATGAAATTTTAAAGCAAAAAGATTTTGAAAGTTTGGAAAGTCAAATACATTTATTAAAAACTGAAAATGACATTTTAAAACAAAAGGATTTTGATAAATTGGAGAAACAAAATGCTATTTTGAAAAAGGAAAATAATGACTTAAGAAATATTGTTGATAGTTTTACAAAAAGCACAAAAAATTTGAATTCTATGTTACAAAACCAAAGGTGTGTTTTTGATAAAAGAGGTTTAGGATATAAAACTCATAAAAATCAAAAGTATTTTAAAAATTATTTTGCTCATGCATCTTCTAGAAATAATCCTAATCATTCATGTACTTATTGTGGAAGAAAAGGACACAAAGTGCATTCTTGCTATATTAAGAGAAATCCTAATTTGAAACAAATATGGGTTCCAAAAAGTACCATAACTAACCCCCAAGGACCCAAGAACTTTTGGGTACCAAAAAGTTACTCCTTGAATGTTGATTGTAGAGACAAAGTGGCAAACACAAGTGGTACTTAGATAGTGGATGCTCAAGGCATATGACCGGAGATGCCTCCAAGTTCTCAAGATTAATCATGAAGAAAGGAGGATATGTGACCTTCGGTGATAATGCCAAAGGAAGGGTAATCGGACATGGTGATATTGGTAACCCTTCTTCACCTATTATTAAAGATGTTTTGCTTGTTCATGGTTTAAAACATGATTTGATTAGTATTAGTCAATTGTGTGATAAGGGATATTTTGTTGCTTTTGAGTCTAATAGATGTGTGATTAAGGATGTTAGTAATAATAAGACATTATTTGTTGGTAATAGATGTGGTAATATTTATACAATTGATATTGATGTTAATGATCATGTAGAAAAATGTTTCATTGTTAATCATGATGCTTGGTTATGGCATAGAAGGTTAGGTCATGCTAGCATGGACACAATTTCAAAAATTTCTAAAAATGATTTAGTTGATGGTCTTCCAAAAATAAAATTTGAAAAGGATAAGATTTGTGATGCTTGTCAATTTGGAAAACAAGTGAGAACTTCTTTTAAACAAAAGAAATTTATTTCAACAAATAAACCTCTACAATTACTTCATTTGGATTTATTTGGACCATCAAGAACTCAAAGCCTTGGTGGAAAGTATTATGTTTTTGTTATTGTGGATGATTATTCAAGATTCACTTGGGTATTATTCTTGAAAACAAAAAATGAGGCCATACAAGCTTTTTCAAAATTTGCAAAAAGAGTCCAAAATCAAAAAGGATATTCTATTGTGTCCATTAGGAGTGATCATGGTGGTGAAGTAGACAATGTTGCATTTGAAAATCATTGTGATGAAAATGGTTTTGAACATAATTTTTCCTCACCTAGAACTCCACAACAAAATGGTGTTATTGAAAGGAAAAATAGGACTATCCAAGAAATGGCTAGGACCATGTTACTTGAAAATAATTTGCCAAAATATTTTTGGGCCGAAGCCGTTAATACCGCATGCTTTATAATCAATAGAGTCCATTTGATATAATGTAAAGCTCTAATAATTTGCCAAAATATTAGAGCTTTGCATTATATCAATTGGATGTCAAAAGTGCATTTTTAAATGGTTACATTATGGAGGAAGTATATGTAGAGCAACCTCTTGGTTTTCAAAATCATGATTTTCCAAACCATGTTTTCAAACTCAAAAAGGCACTTTATGGCTTGAAACAAGCACCAAGAGCATGGTATGATAGATTGAGCAAATTTCTCATTGATAATGGTTTCGAAATAAAAAAAGTTGATACTACTCTTTTTGTTAAAACAAAAAATGATGATTTATTAATTGTTCAAATCTATGTTGATGATATTATATTTGGTGCTACTAATGTCTCTATGTGTGAGGAATTTTCTAAGTGCATGCAACAAGAATTTGAAATGAGCTTAATGGGAGAATTAAATTTCTTCCTTGGACTTCAAATCAAGCAATCAATAGATGGGATCTTCATTAATCAAGCTAAATACACAAGAGATCTTCTCAAGAAGTTTGGCATGGATAATTCAAGGACATATAACACACCTATGGGTACATTAACCAAGCTTGACAAAGATGAGAAAGGAAAAGATGTTGAGGTAACAAAGTATCGAGGTATGATTGACTCTCTTTTGTATTTAACTGCTAGTAGACCTGATATTATGTTTAGTGTGTGTATGTGTGCTAGATTTCAGTCTTGTCCAAAGGAATCTCACCTTAAGACTGTCAAAAGGATATTTAGATATCTTCTTGGAACCATAAATCTAGGTCTTTGGTATCCTAAGTGTGATAATTTTGATCTAATTAGTTATTCCGATGCGGACTTTGCTGGAAGTCTTCTTGATAGAAAGAGCACTAGTGGCTCTTGCCATTTTCTAGGACATGCATTAGTCTCATGGTTTAGTAGAAAACAAAATTCTGTTGCCTTATCAACCGCGGAAGCCGAGTATATTGCAGTAGGAAGTTGTTGTGCACAATCTCTTTGGATGAAACAAATTTTAAAAGATTATGGTGTGGTATTTGATCATATTCCCATCAAATGTGACAATACAAGTGCCATCAACATTTCAAAAAATCCCATACAACACTCTAGGACTAAGCATATAGAGATTAGACATCATTTTATTAGAGATCATGTGCAAAAAGGAAATATTTCGTTAGAATTTGTTCCCACCGATAAACAATTAGCCGATATATTTACTAAACCCCTTAGTCAAGATAGATTTTGCATAATTAGAAGAGAATTAGGCATGTTGGATATGTCTTAATTTTGCTTTAATATGATAATCTTTGAATGGTAGCATATGTTAAGGGGGAGAATATATTTAGGGGGAGTAGTTAATTTGATTACATCTTTTTGATGATAACAAAAGGGGGAGAAATAGTTGAGTTGGATTGCTTATATTCATAACAAGTGCCATTATTTTTGCTTATTATTGATTTTATTTTCATTCTTGATTTTAGATTATATTTTAAAGCAATCAATGGTTTGTCATCATCAAAAAGGGGGAGATTGTTAGCCCTAAGGCTACATGATAATTTTGATGATAACAATACACATTGATTAATTGAGATTTACTAACATGTTTATTTATGTGCAAGAGTAAGATCATTGAAATAATTTTAAAATCAAGAAGAGGCTTATTAAAATGAAGTGTTGAAGCTAAGGAGAAGACTACATGTTAAAGGCACCAAAGTTTAAGAACAAGGATTGACTCAAGGAATGTGACACATGATCAATTTTTAATCAATTGCTCATATATATCTCTAAAAATATCTAAATGATGTGATTATTGATCCTTTGGAAAGCTTACTCAATTTATAACATTTCATATGTTTTAATGAAATTCAAATTTCAAGTGCAAGGTTGTCCAAATCATCATGAAATTTGAAAGACAAATGGAAGCAGCTGACATGAGCACCGAATACTCCTTTGGACATATCTTGAGCTAGAAAAATCAAAATGACTTGATACTTATGGCATTGGAAAGATGACTTAATGAAGAACATTTCATATGTTTTGAAGAAATTCAAATTGCAAATGGAAGGCTGACATAATTGATATACAATTTGGTGGACTGACACTGAGAAGAAAAATTAACTCACATGAGCACCGAATGGTGTTTTGGCCATATCTTAAGATAGAGTTATCCAAATGTTTTGATTCTTAATTTTTTGGAAATATTATTCAAATATTCAGATCTTTTATGTTTTGAAGAAATTCAAATTTCAAACGTAAGGCTAACAGAATTATCATTCAATTTGGTGGACTGACACAAGAAAGGAAAATCAAGTCACATGAGCACCAAATGGTCTTTTGGCCATATCTTGAGCTACAGTTATCCAAATGATTTGATTCTTGATGTATTGGAAATCTTATTCAAACGTGCAAATCTTTTATGTTTTGCATATTTTCAAAATGCAAAAGGAACATTGACAAAAATGGCAGACAAGATTATAGTTTTTATGGTGGATAGAAAATTTGGAGTTGGTGTCTTCACTTATTCAAGTTCATCTCATTTGCCTATAAAAGGAGCCATTCTCCCATGCATTCAACAAGAGCATAAGAAGCATCTATCAAGCAAAAAAACAAGAGAAATATCAAATCTAGAGAGCTTTTATATTCTTTATCTACTATTTGAAGAGAGTTGTACTTTTGTTGTAAAAATTAACCTTGTTCTTGTATTGTGGTGAGAGTGAGATATTCTTGTGAAGGATAATAGTTATCCTTGAGAGAACTCTTGTTGTGTGTTATCAAGAGTTGAAGAAAGTTTCCTTGGTGAGGTTGTTCATCAAGAAGAACTCTTGTTGTGTGTTATCAAGAGTTGAAGGAAGTTGCCTTGGTGAGGTTGTTCATCAAGAAGAACTCTTGGTGTGGTGTTATCAAGGGTTGAAGGAAGTTGCCTTGGTGAGGTTGTTCATCAAGAAGAACTCTTGGTGTGGTGTTATCAAGAGTTGGAAGAAAAAGTCTTGGTGAGGTTGTTCATCAAGCAAGTTGTAAAGATTTCTACAACTTAGTGGAAAGCTTAGCTCGTGGAGCTAGGAGCCCGTGGACGTAGGCAAGGTTTGCCGAACCACGTACATCGAGTTTGCACTCTCTCTATCCCTATCCTCTTTACATTTACTTGCACTTGTGATTGTTCTTTATTCCCATTCTCTTGATTGCATTCTATTTTCATCTTCTTCACCTTTGTTCTTAAAGAAAGATTTAAATAATTTTGATCTTTCAAGAAAAGTTTTCTAAATCCTTTTTTATAAATAAAAACCCAATTCACCCCCCCTCTTGGGTTGCCATACCTGGGTCAACAAAATCTACATTCACAATCAATCATCCATCTCTAAGTCAGAAGCATGGAAAAAATTCCTCCTAATGGTCTGATGCAGCCAACAATCCCTCACACACTTTAGGTAATGAGCAAACAATCTCCTTGTATCAAAAGTGGTCGGTAAATCCACGATCTTCTACTTAAGCCTAAACTATTGACGTAATCTTGCAGGATCAAAGAACGAACTATAAGTAAAACCCGCGAAAGGCACACATGCATTGGAGGTCTCAACTGTCACATGCCCGAACCTCCACCATGGATAATGCCAACGGATCTAAGTGTCTAGAATGACTCCAAGCCAATCAACCTAAGAAGCACGTCTCTCAAGTCTCCTCCTTGTATAAAGTCGAGGGTAGTAATGGGAAATATCCCCTCGAGTAGTGCTAGAAGACAACCTATCTTGTAACCAAATCTGAAAAAGAAAAAGAAGAAAAAGAATAAAATAAAGGCTACTAAGTCGAAAACCTGAAAAGGTGACTTAGGCAAAAAAAAAAAAATTAAGACAAGCTTGCTAAGTTGAAAACTTGAAAGTGAAACTTAGGCAAAAGTTGGGGCATAGAAAAAAAATAAAAAAAAGCTCTCTAAGTTAAAAACCCGAAAAAAGCAACTAAAAAAAAAAATTAAGGCAAGCTCACTGGGTCAAAAACCCTAAATGATAGCTTAGGCAAAAAGTGGAGTGTGAAAAAAAGAAGAGGAAAAGAATAAACCTACTAAGTTGAAAACCCAAAAAGGCGACTTAGGCAAAAATAAAGGTGAAAAAATGGCTAAAGAAGTAGAAGATTACCATTGAATCTCTAACTCAGATCAATCCTAAAATAGTCTAGTTTGATCAATGTCTCAGTAATAATTAAAGGAACTACCATGAATCTGGGTCCCATTTAAGGAATGATGATCACAAGATGTGGTTCACTAAAACTGTCTATTGAAACTAGTAGAAACTATGCAAGAAGGCAAAACTGAAGATGGTAAAGCTAATCAGACGAGGTCTTATCAATCATTTGAAGCAAAGAAAAGATGGAAGACAATTCCACTTTACCAATACCTATGGTAGAAATCGGAAAGTTGAATAAAATCAGCAAGGTCAGACATCGATTGTGTCTCAACAATGTGTAAAATGATGCTTTCAAAACTAGACAAATGACAACCAAGTATGGCAGAGAATTCCTCATACAGGGGGCAAATCTCTTATCAATTGAAATAGAAGAATAATCATGATAATCTCAAAAGTTTTTACAGTCCTTAAGGAAAGGAATGTCAAGCTTCACATGTCAAAGAAATTTTAAATTGTAGAGATTGTTGGATTCCAGCCGCCTCTAGTCGTCATCTATTAGAAGCTTCAAGATAAGCTAAAGAGTCTTAAAAAAGGCTTTAAACATGTTGAAAAGCACAAAGAGGCATTGAGTAGTGTGAATGAAAGCTTGAGAAATGAGAGAGGAATTGTTAAAAAAAGTGGAGAAAAACGTAAGAGAAGCAACTCTTAAATTGTGCAAAGAGCAAAGCAAAAAAGGAAGTTGGAAGAAGAACCACCAATGATGCGTTCAAAACTAGCAAGTATACTAGTCGCACAAGTAATAAAGTGATAAGTAGATATCGTTCCCACGATGATTGATTCTAATTGAATTTGTTATTTTCTAGCAACAATAAACTAAACAGGGGGGGTTTTGTTGAATGATTAACTAAATGAAATAAGAATGCAAATTAAGAATAACAAAACAGAAGTTAATTTGAATGAAAGATCAATGAGAGAAATCTGGTTAAGGGATCCTTCTCTACCACAAGATATGGATTCGCGAATTAATCGTAGAATTATCATCCAATTACAGCATTGAAGTTATCAACCGTAAATAACAACAAGCTCTGTTACCCCAATCTTTCCTTACTTTGTTGTTAAATAAAACAAGCCCTTTATTTAATCTCTATCCATTAAACAACCTAGAACAAGCTCTCTAAATTTAATTCAATAGAATCATTACGATAAGAAAGATAGGTTGATCTAAGCAATAATCACACAGGTTCAGATTATTTAACCTAGGTTGTATTTTCCAATTGCAATCTCTGATCAAAATTTTGCTACTAATGATTTGAAATTCATGACAATTACAGATCAAGATTTCTAATCTAGCAATAAACAATAGCCAGATTATATTCAGTTGGCCACCCCAAATACAATCAGCAAGTAATCATAAGCATTAGATATAGGAAAATGCAAACAACTTCAATTAGAGAATTGGATAACAATTTCTTGCACAATCAACTCACAAAAACATATCAAGGGCTTTGAAATCACCCTCAACCAATTCAGATTCAGTTATACATGTTAAAAACGTAGTCAATACAATACAATACAAAAACATTCCAGAAAATTGCATATCGATACAATCAACTCCGAGAAATTGGTTGATTAGCAGAGGTGAAAATGAAGGGTTTTACTCCAATTTTGTGCAAGTTCCTCCAAAACTCCTACAAACATCAAAAACATAAAAATACCAAGGAATAGAGCAAAGAAACATATACGGAATTGATATGAAAATGATATATAAATAGACACCTATCAAATTCCCCCACACTTAGACTTTGCTAGTCCTCGAGCAACTACAACGATATTAGATCGAAACAGAAACAAAGAAAAATTAAAACAACACAAATGCTTCAACTTGCAAATAGGCCTCAAAGATTGTACTTAATTATAACCCGAGGAAAACTTCAAAATCATGCACTTGATCAAAAATTTCATTTCAAAGATTAGTTTCGCTCTACTTTAATTCCTTTTGTGTGTGTGTGTAGATCCATTTTCACATAATCACTTGTAACTCGGATGAGTTTATGCATAAAAATGAATCGTATTTAATAGTGAAGATATGTGTATAAATGAACTCCATAGGCCTGCTTTTCAAGTCACTCTCCACTAATGTAGACATGCACAACACCAAGGATCAAGTAGGACTTTATTAAGCTTGTAACGTTTGGCTTGGGTGAAGGTATGATAAAGGATAATAATTTGGCTCAAATCACCCACAAACACATAAATCATTCAAGATTATGTAGAGCTCAACCACATAACATAAAAAAAATTCATTCGAATTCACCAAGTGACTCCCCCAAATTTATTCAGAACACTCAATCTCTCTTTTTATTATTGTTTTTTTTTACACAAAAGAAATTACACCCTCACGCTTTGTTGTTTCGTTCTTTTTAATAACACTCAAGGGTATAGATCTCTTTTTCTTCTTTTTTTTTCTTTCTTTTCTTTTTTTTTCTTTTCTTCTTTTTTTCTTTTTTTTAAACTGCTGTAATTCCCCTCCCCCACACTTAAACAACACATTGTCCTCAATGTGTAAGTACGTGGAAGATAAGTACAGATTGTTTTTTTTCTTTTTTTTTTTTTTTTACTAACATAATAAAACTCACTTGCATTGCTTATGGCACAATCCAACCTCCTTTAACTTCCCAAAAAACAGAACATAGCTCAAAATGTAATCATGAATGATGTACATGCTCATAGGTAAGGGACAAACTATTTGGAGAGAAAAAAAAATTCATTTGAGGTTAGGAAATCTTTTAGTGAGTTAACAAGAAAAAAAAAAGTTTACAAAGGCTCAAAAGGGTAACTAGGGATTAGTTTCAATCAAGGTTGGCTATTAAGGCTCAAACGGTCCAAAGATGGCCTAAATCATTTCCCCAATGTTGCACAGTCTAGGATTTCGCCTCGAGTGACCATCAAACAGGTTCTAGAATTCATTGAAATCTGAAGAAACACTTAAATTGCATAAACCTTCTCTAAGTAAACAAATAACTCAGTGATAATGGCTCGGTGCTCAATGTTGTGAAAGGAATCAAAGGTAAAGCGAAAACCAATATACATTTCAAGCACACGGATCCATGCATCATTTATCATTTTCTAAGAGTTATTCTTAATTCAATCATTATCTTATCATCGACCCACAAAATGCAAGAAAAGAGGCACGTGGCGTTGTTAGACCTGAGTCAAGATTGTATATTTCAACAATCCTTAGGACCAGTAGCCCGTAGATTTAAGGTTTTCAGCCTATATACCTTTATTATGAAGAACAAAACAAGAAAAAAGACACTTAAAACAACATGAAATAAACAAACTACAAAGTTATTAAGGAAGAATGCGTTTCAAGGGTTAAGGAAAGCCCATATTCTGCTATTCTCAGGTTTTTCCATAGTTGTTTTTTTAAATCGAAACTGATAAAGATAAAAACACATAACAACTCTAAATTATACAAAACTAAACTCACTCATAAAATAACAAAGTTTAACAAGTCAGCAAACAAAAACAAGTTAGTTAGAATGGGTCTAAAAAGTTTAGAAGTTAGCCTCTTTATTCAGCCATTATGGATTGAAGAGATCCAGAATGCGTTTCAAGAGAACTTGAACTTTTTAAGCCACCACTCTAAAAATCAAGATTATAAAATATTACCTAGGATGAAAGAAATAACTTGAAAAAGCTCAAAAGAAATAACATGAAAAATCTCAAATAGACACAATAAAAAGAGAGCAAACAAAAGTGAAGCAAACCAGTAGATAAAGATTACAGACTTAGCCTTAAATCTAGTTTACGCCTTTTATTGCCTTCCACAAACCAATCTATCCGAGCTATTATTGGATCAGGCGAATAGACGAATGCTTGTAATTTGTCAATTAACTCCCCTGCAGTTGAAGCTATAACCAGGATTTGCCTCGCCGACTGTGAGATGAAGTTTTTTTCTATTGCTTGATCAAGAAAAGACAACAAACCATCAAAAAAATTATTGACATTTAACAAACCAATGGGTTTCCGATGGATGTTTAGCTATGCCCAAGAGGTGATTTAAAATATCTCCTCTAATGTACCATAACCACAGGGCAAAGCTATAAATGCATCAGATTTAATGATCATATGTGCAATACGCCCATGCATGCTAGAGACCTGTAACTCTTCCTCCATTGTGTTGCCTATGATATCTCGCACAGCTAATGGTTTAGGAATAATGCCGAGAACTTTACTTCCTCCCAAGGATGCAGATGTCGACACACACCCCATTAACCCAAGACTACCCCCTCCATAAATCAAATGAATACCCCTCGTAGCTAATGGCCTACCAAGATCAAGAGCTGCTGTTGTAAACTCTCCATCTTTACCAAATTGCGATCCATAAAATACGCATATATTTTGGAATCGCCGAATTTGTGTTTTCTCCATTTCTACAAGTGCTCTAACCTTGTGTAAGACAATGATGCACGTTAGGTAATATGATTTTCAAGTGTAAGACAGGTTATAATAATGACATTTGAAAATATGGAGAATGGATATATACACACGTAAAACTCTCAAATTTGACACATGGGGACATAATTTCGGTGGGGGTTGCTCGATGCAAATTTATCACCCCAAGATTTGAAAAAAATTAGATATGCTTTCGGTGAGGTTTGACAAAACCTACACACTTGTCTCCCACGTGAAACATGAAAAATGGAGACATACTTTTGACAGAGGTTGATGAAACCTCCACACTTGTCTCCCACGTGAAGCATTAAAAATGGAGATACACTTTCGACGGAGGTTGACAAAACCTCCACACTTATCTCCCACATGTACTTATGCCATAGGATAGTCATATGGTTTGTCAAAAAGAAAACTTGAAATTAAAACAAACAAAATCAACAAACAACAACAACACAAAAACAACATTGATAATCAGATCAAATGAAACAAGAAAAAAATTTGACAACAACAACACACATTCAAATATACAAGTAGTTGTGATTGTGGCTCACATCTTCCTCTGGTTTTACGTCCAGTAACGGCTGAAACGCCTTCTATGAGTCGGGGATTTGCTTCCCATCCAGTTTTCTTATAAACTGGCAAACAGGGTCGTTTTTAGTCATATTCCCTAGACTATAACACTGCAATTCATCACGAAATTGTGTCCATAGATTAAGCAATTCACGCTGAACAAGTCCACAAGAATGTGACTCAAGAGTTAACAAAACATTATCCAGCGACTCATTACTCAAACCATTCTTAATAAATGAAAGTTTATCTTCTCTATTCCTGGACACAAATCCTAATGAACGACAAGTCTGGTTACAGTTCCATCTAGCACATTTATAACATACTTGTAACCTATTCGCTCTTCGCCTCTTGGCATAGTAGCTTTTCCCTAGACCAGGCATATATTTTGCCAGATTAATGTCAGGTTCACCAGACAATCTCACCTTGGCTTCGTTAAGCCATCGGATATCCGTAGGCACATTTAAGAGCATTAACGCCCAAAGTCTAGTCATCCCTACTTTATAAATTTTGAACACAGCATTTTGAGGAAGTGAAGAAAAATATTCACGAACATTCGATAGAAAGATATCGGCATCCATTGAAGAGAAGAAAAAGAGAGATATTACTGATAATGCGATTGAGTCTGTTCTTCTCCAAGATGTGCACGTTTCAAACCTTCGGGCAATGGCTTCAGCTTCCGTTTAGATGTTTCCTCAAGCTGTTGCACAAATAAGCTCAAAGCACGGAAAAATCAAATTAAACAAAAGAAATGAAAAGAAAACAAAATAAAATAAAGACGCATAAAAGAAATAAAAACACAATAGCAAACAAAAGTCAAAAATAAACAAAGAAATAAATGAGACAGATGGCAAAGAGAGATAAAACCTGATCAATTACGTTCGATAAAGCCTATGAGAGGAATCTCCTCGATACACAAAAATTGATCATCATTACCTTCTTTTCTTCTTCTCTTTTTATTTATTTTTCAAAAACATTGGGTTGCCTCCCAATAAGCGCTTGGTTTAACGTCCTCAGCCGACGTTATCTGCCCTCACCCATCAAGATAAGTTGGCTCATAGAGAGGTACCTCATCGATGTCCTGCATCACTGAATTCTCATAGTAAGGCTTCAACCTATGCCCATTCACCTTGAATACTTTGTTCGTTTGTAAGCTCTTGATTTCCACTGCACCATGAGGAAAAACATTAGTAATAACAAAAGGTCCAACTCATCGAGATCGTAATTTGCCTGGAAATAATTTGAGGTGAGAATGAAATAAAAGAACTTTCTGTCCCACTTCAAAATTCTTCTTAGAGATCATTTTATCATGAAATGCCTTAGTTTTCTCCTTGTAAATTCTAGAATTCTCATAGGCATCATTTCTAAGTTCTTTCAATTCTTGCAGTTGAAGCTTCCTTTGTTCTCCAACAGCATCCATCTCCATGTTACAATGCTTTACTGCCCACCATGCTTTATGTTCGAGCTCCACTGGAAGGTGGCATGGCTTACCATAGACTAACCTATACGGAGACATACCAATAGGTGTCTTGTAAGCAGTTCGGTATGCCCAAAGTGCATCATTCAATCGTAGGCTCCAATCTTTTCGGTTCGGATTCACTGTCTTCTCGAGAATGGACTTGACTTCTCGATTTGAAACTTCAACTTGACCACTAGTTTGTGGATGATATGCAGTAGACACCTTGTGAGTGATGTTGTATTTCTTGAGCAAGGCTTCAAATGATCAGTTGCAGAAGTGTGTCCCTCTATCGCTAATCATGGCTCTTGGTGTTCCAAATCTCGCAAAAATGTTAGATTTCACAAAATCTACAACAACTTTAGAATCATTAGTTCTCGTAGCTTTTGCTTCCACCCATTTAGAAACATAATCCACAGCAAGTATAATGTAAACATTACCAAATGATGAAGGAAAAGGACCCATGAAATCAATACCCCACACATCAAAAATCTCGACAATAAGTATAGGGGTTTGTGGCATTTGATTTTTGGCACTTAAATTACCTGTCCTTTGACAACGGTCACAAGCTTTGCAGAACAGATATGCATCTTTGAACAATGATGGCCAGTAGAATCCACAATCAAGAACTTTAAGGCCTGTTCTTTTTGGTCCGAAGTGACCTCCACATGCATAAGAATGATAGAAGGTTAAAACTGAATTAAATTTAGATTCAGAAATGCACCTTCTTATCACTTGGTCAGAACAATGCTTCCATAAGTAAATTACGATCTTGTCTCATGTAATACTTGGCAATGTTCTTGATCTTGTCTCTTTGAGCTTGAGTCAAGTCATGTGGTAGCTTTTTGGTAACTAAATAGTTGACAATATCTGCATACCAAGGGGCTACTACATTTAGAGACAACAATTGTTCATCCGAAAAACTTTCTTGTAATGGCAGTGCATTCTTATCATGGACAATGCAACTGAGATGGTCTGCAACTAAGTTTTCACTTCCTTTCTTATCTTTGATCTCTAAGTCAAACTCCTGTAAAAGGAGTATCCACCTGATAAGCCTTGGTTTAGCATCTTTCTTTGTGAGCAAGTACCTCAAAGTTTCATGATCAGAATAAACGGTTACTTTAGTACCAATCAAATAAGATCGAAACTTTTCTAAAGCAAAAATAACCGCTAGCAGCTCTTTCTCAGTGGTAGAATAATTAAGTTGAGCATCATTTAAAGTCTGAGATGCGTAGTAAATGGCATGTGGAATTTTGCCAATTCGTTGACCCAAAACGGCACCCACAGCGTAGTCACTTGCATCGCACATGATCTCGAATGGATGATTCCAATTCGGAGATTGGATTACTGGAGCCGAAGTCAAGAGTTCCTTCAGTTTCTCAAATGCCTCTTTGCATTTCTCATCAAATTCAAAGGCCACATCATTCTGTAATAATCTGCATAGGGGCAATGCTATCTTCGAGAAATCTTTGATGAATCTACGATAGAAACCTGCATGGCCAAGAAACGAACGAATATCCCGCACACTTGTGGGAGGTGGTAAGGAACATATAAGATCTATCTTGGATTTATCCACCTCTATACCCTTAGCAGAAATAACATGTCCCAAAACTATACCCTGATCTACCATAAAATGACATTTCTCCTAATTTAGAACAAGGTTAGTTTCTATACATCTTTGAAGTATAAGGGTAAGGTTGTCAAGGCATTTATCAAAAGAATCACCAAAAACACTAAAGTCATCCATAAATACTTCAATGATGTTCTCAACATAATCAGAGAAAATACTTACCATACACCTTTGGAAAGTGGCAGGAGGATTGCAAAGATCGAATGGCATGCGTAGATAGGCAAATGTACCGAATGGGCATGTGAATGTAGTTTTCTCTTGATCCTCGGTGGTAATGACAATCTGATTATATCTTGAATAGCCATCAAGAAAACAATAGTGAGAAGGACCTGCTAACCTTTCCAGCATTTGATCAATGAATGGCAAAGTAAAGTAATCCTTGCGAGTTGCTGAATTGAGCTTCCGATAATCAATACTAACTCGCCAACCAGTTTGGATACGAGTGGGAACTAGCTCATTATTGTCATTCTTAACCACCGTAACACCAGATTTCTTCGGAACAACTTGGATTGGACTCACCCACTTGCTATTCGAAATTGGATAAATCACACCCACATCTAACAATTTCAGGATTTCTTTCTTGACAACTTCCATCATCGGAGGATTCAACCTCCGCTGTGTTTCTCTAGTGGGCTTGGATCCCTCTTCTAACAAGATGCGATGCATGCATACGGCTGGACTAATACCTTTGATGTCAGCGATTGGCCACCCAATGGCTGTTTTGTGATCTCGGAGCACTCGGATGAGTTTCTCTTCTTGTAGTGGTGCAAGACCCTTTGCTATTATGACTGGCAAAGTATCTTTCTCACCAGTGAATACATGCTTCAAATGATCTGGAAGAGGCTTAAGCTCCAAGGCAGGTGCTTTCATCACGGAAGGTAGAAATTTCTCATTAGATAAAGGCAATTTAATGTACGAAACATCATACCTATTTGTGGTGATAGCTATAGTCTCATCCAAGCATGCCACAGCTTCCTCCACTTCTCTAGACACTTGTATCAGCCTTCTCGGTTCTCTGGAATTTTCTGTCACTATGTGCTCACTAATGGCTACTTCCAATCCATCCTTGTGAGTTAACTTAAAAAGTTGTTGTGCCAAAGAATCAATAACATCAACTGCAAAAACAGAATGCAAGTCACTAGGGTACCTCATTGCTTCAAAAATATTGAAACGAATCACCTCGCCATCAAACTCCATGGTGAGAGTGCCATCATGAACATCAATCTTGGTTCGAGCAGTTTTCAAGAATGGCCTCCCCAAAAGAATCGGTGTTGGATTGGGAGATGTCTCATTCTCCATTTCCAAAACATAGAAGTCTGCTGGAAAAACCAATTGATTTACCTGCACAAGCACATCTTCCACAACTCCTTTGGGATATGCATTAGAACGATCAGCAAGTTGAATTACAATACCAGTTTTCGCAAGGGGTCCAAGATTCAAAGAAGCATAAATAGAATATGGCATGACATTAATAGATGCTCCTAAATCTAACATAGCTCTTTCAAACTTGGTATTACCAATGGTGCATGGAATGGTGAACGTACCTGGATCTTTGCATTTCGGAGGAATTTTTCTTTGCAATACAGCTGAAACATTTTCCCCCACACTTACCTTCTCATTTTCTTTTCAACTTTCTCTTGTTGGTGCATAACTCCTTCAGAAATTTTGCATAACGAGGTACTTGCTTGATAGCATCCAGAAGTGGTATATTTACCTCGATCTTGCGAAAAGTTTCTAGGATTTCCTGTTCTTGTTCCTCCTTCTTTGATTTTGTAAATCTGCTAGGAAAAGGTGGGGGAGTAACATATGAAAGAATATGAGTTTTAGGATTTACCTTAGAAGATGATGTTTTATTCATGGTAAAAGTGGTGTCAACCCCTTCATCAGTTTGTGATTTCTTTGGTAGAATCTCTAATTGGTTCCCACTTCTCAAAGTTACAGCACTAGCATTCTCTCTTGGATTGATCACTGGCTGAGAAGGTAATTTTTCTGAGCTTTGACTCTCAAATTTGCTCATGTTAGTGGCAAATTGTCCTATGTGATTTTCCAGGTTTTGGATACTTGCCCTAGTTTCCTGCTGAAATTGCATTGTGTTAGTGGCAAGTGCTTTAACAATATCCTGGAGAGACATACTTGAATTTTGTGGAGCTGGTTGTGGTGCTGGTTGTGGTTGTGCTTGAAATGGTTGCTGCACCCTTGGTTTATTGAAACCTGGTGGTCGATTTGGTATGGCATTTGGGGCAATTGGTTGATGATTCCCATATCTTAAATTAGGGTGATCTCTCCATCCAGCATTGTAAGTATTGGAGAAAGGGTCATACCTTTGCCTTGGTTGTCCTGGAAATCCACCCATGGCATTGGCTTGTTCTGTATCTCCTTCTTGCAAAGTTGGACACATGTCGGTTGGATGGTCCATGGCAGAACATACTCCACATGCATAAGATTGCTGCATATGTCCTACAGCCATTTTTTTTACAAGAGAGGTATGTTCACAAAGTTGTTGTTCAATGTTTGAAGTACTTACCTCATTTAATCTTTTTGGTAGTTGTGGCTCAAATTGACTGCTGAATTGTTGGGAGTTCGCTGCCATGTCACTAATCAAACGTCTTGCCACGTTCGGTGTTTTATTAACTAGTGCTCCACCACTAGCAGCATCAATGATACTCCTTTCCATGGGTAGGAGACCCTCATAGAAATATTGAATTAGGAGTCCATCACTAATTTGGTGGTTTGGACAGCTAGCACATAACCTTTTAAATCTCTCCCAATATTTATGAAGTATTCTCCATTGTGTTGTCGAATGCCACTAATATCTTTTCTAATATTTGTAACTTTCAAGGCTGAAAAGTATTTCTCCAAAAAGAGTTTACTCATCTCATTCCAAGTGGTAATGGTACTTGGTGGTAGATAGTATAGCCAATCTTTTGCCGAATCTGCTAATGAGAATGGGAAATCTCTCAATTTAATTTGCTCTTCAGAAACGCCGGTTGGCTTCATACTTGAGCATACCACATGAAATTCTTTGAGGTGTTTGTTCGGATCCTCTCCTGCAAAACCATGAAATGTAGGCAAGAGATGAATCAGTCCAGATTTAAGTTCAAAATCTATCTCAAAATTGGTGCTTATGCATAGCGGTTGTTGATCAATAATTGGAGCCGCTAACTCCTTAAGAGTCTGATCGTTTTCCATCGCCATTGCTTCCGATTCAGATTTGATTGAACTGCAAGAAGATGGGAGGGAAGTATGTCGTGCAAGGTCAAATTCTGGAGGTGGAGTTGAAATTGACCGATTTAGCCTTAAATTCGAGGATTGGAGAAACTCCTTAATTCTCTTAAGTCGTTGATCCGCTTCTCCCTCGGACATAAAAGCCTAAACACAAACAATCAGGAAATAACAATCAAGAATCAGTAGTAAAAACAGAATAACAAATTGATTAGAAAATCAATCCCCGGCAACGGCGCCAAAAACTTGATGCGTTCGAAACTAGCAAGTATACTAGTCGCACAAGTAATAAAGTGATAAGTAAGATATCGTTCCCACGAGGATTGATTCTAATTGAATTTGTTATTTTCCAGCAACAATAAACTAAACAGAGGGGGGGTTTTGTTGAATGATTAACTAAATGAAATAAGAATGCAAATTAAGAATAACAAAACAGAAGTTAATTTGAATGGAAGATCAATGAGAGAAATCTGGTTAAGGGATCCTTCTCTACCACAAGATATGGATTTGCGAATTAATCGTAGAATTGTCATCCAATTACAGCATTGAAGTTATCAACCGTAGATAACAACAAGCTCTGTTACCCCAATCTTTCCTTACTTTGTTGTTAAATAAAACAAGCTTTTTATTTAATCTCTATCCATTAAACAACCTAGAACAAGCTCTCTAAGTTTAATTCAATGGAACCATTATGATAAGAAAGATAGCTTGATCTAAGCAATAATCACACAGGTTCGGATTATTTAACCTAGGTTGTATTTTTCAATTGTAATCTCTGATCACAATTTTGCTACTAATGATTCGAAATTCATGACAATTACGGATCAAGATTTCTAATCTAGCAATAAACAACAACCATATTATATTCAGTTGGCCACCCCAAATACAATCAGCAAGCAATCATAAGCATTAGATATAGGAAAATGCAAACAACTTCAATTAGAGAATTGGATAACAATTTCTTACACAATCAACTCACAAAAACCATATCAAGGGCTTTGAAATCACCCTCAACCAATTCAGATTCAGTTATACATGTTAAAAAACGTAGTCAATACAATACAATACAACATTCCAGAAAATGAAAGGGAAAGGAAGAAACTTAGCAAATCCTTTGCAAATCTCCTTAGATTTGTAGTTCTTCCTCTTTCCAAGCTTTCTTTCTCCTTCAAGAACTCCAAAAGATGAGAGAATTCCAGAGCTGCAGCCTCGAAGTCGTTTCCCCCTCTTCAAGTTATGAAAATAAAACCCTAAAATGTGTTTATATACTCTGCTACAGTACACGTATTTAATAACATGCTACAGTGATATATGGAATTACAAATATACACTTCTCATACCATTTTTATCACAACTTTCGGTACACTACATAAATTCGTGAACCGTAAATTTCTCCAGAAAATAGACTTCGAGAGCTTTCCAATGGTATATAGCATGTTATCCGGTTAATTGCATATCGATACAATCAACTCTGAGAAATTGGTTGATTAGTAGAGGTGAAAATGAAGGGCTTTACTCCAATTTTGTGCAAGTTCCTCCAAAACTCCTACAAACATCAAAAACCACACAAAAACATAAAAATACCAAGGAATAGAGCAAAGAAACATAGACGGAATTGATATGAAAATGATATATAAATAGACACCTATCAACCAACAAGCTATGGAAGAACTACAAATTGGCAGTCCCACCATTGATTAATAGTGTTAGGATAGCCAAACAATGGTTCAACCACCAACTGACGGTGGTTTGGGCAAAATGCCCATCAACCATGTTTTTCGTGTGTTTTTTAATTTCGATTCGTGTACTAACGAGCAATTTCGAGCATATGACTTCCAAATTGTGTAACTTTGTTCAAAATTGCACAAATTATGTTATAGAAACAAATTCGGATGTAAATTGATCAAAATATGCATAGTTTAAGAAGTAGAGTACAAAATTGAAGATAGAAGAATTTTCATCGAATCTTTGAAGTTTGTTCATACGACTAATTGCTTTATTGTACATCATGAAAGTTGAAACATAGAACTACGTACATGGAAGCTAAATAAATAGTAAAAAAAGAAATCAACATGATGGAGAAAGTCGATAGTGACAGTCCCCACTCATCACCATCATCGTCATTGAGAGAGAGAAGACAGTAAATTATGCTTGAAGATGCTCAATCTCTTGCTCCAAACGAGCATTCTCCCAATCACTTCTAATTCAAGCGAGAAGCATATAACTAGAAAAACTATTAAGATGAAAAGCATGCAAACATAAAGCATAAAATATTGTTTTACCTAGTGCTAGTAAGATATCTATAAGACATATCCGTGAGAGGCAACCTGTATCTAAAAAGCCTATTCCATGGAAGATCGTGGTACATTGCATTGCACTTTATTACTAATAAATATTTGAAGAGTAAAATAGGAAACTTGCAGTGAGAGACTTACCAAAGTGGTGTCATGAGGAATGAAAGAAACAAGCATAGTTGAACCTCAATGATTACATGACCAATGATCTATCTACTAGTATCCCACATATATAGCATATTATTGGGATAAGCCTAAAGATCACAAATCACATGACTAGTTGGAATGATCAGGGGAATCAAAGGCAAATGTGGCTACTGAGTCGCAGCAGCAAAATAGGTAGAGGTGCCTGTACCTGATGAACACTTAAATATGTATGTTTAATAAGAGCTTAGTTCATCATATTGCATTAACAGTATCATTAAATTCCTCAACTTAAGTATATTTATACTCTTTGCATCTTTTGAATTAACTTCCCCTTAATTTTGGTTTTGTTACAGGTTTGGTAAAATGGGTATAACTCTCTATTTATAGATCAGAATGGTGCAATTCTTAATGTTTTGGAAAGCTGATTCAATTGTCGACAAGATTGCATTTCACAAGCATCATCATATTCGGGCTCTTAGTGGACAAAAATTGGGCTTGAAGTGAACCCATCTATAGTCTCGGTCTAGTCTGACCAGGCCTTAGTATTTGGACTGTATCTCTCAAAATACGTATCGAAATTGTAAAAATCAATATGTTGTAGAAAGCTGAGAGAAATATCTATAACTTTCATTAAGACATGTAATTAAAATTCTCAACATTTCAATGTCAAAATTGATGGTCAAAGTCGGTGCCTAATGATCACAATTGTCAAAGATATTTACATCTAATATTTGACAATTATGCCCTTGTAATTTGACAAGTTTGCCCCTGGATGCATCTATAAATAGAGGTGCCTTGTGACCCATTAGGGCATCTTGGCTTTGGCTGGAACATTTTGGCTTTGGCTAGGATCTTGTATTGTGTTTTGTGTGTTTATGTTATTAATGAATTTCCTTTTCTTGCATTTTATTTTCTTTCTATTATAATGTTCTTCTAATTTCTCTTTTGCTAAGGTGAAAGGGTGAAACCCTTGATATGAGAATAAGGATTCTCTAACCCTTAATATGTGCTTAATAATCTTAATCTTATAATGTTTATTCAATATGATTTATATTTAATTTCTTAATCAATCTTTGACACCACTCGTAAAGTGGAGGTCTTGATCCATTGTCGACAATCCTTGGCACATCAAATGCTTGGATCCTTTCAGATGATGTATGGTTCTTCCTTACTAACACGAATCTAGTTAGGAACCTTGATTTGTTGTAGACATATGATGATTGGCACATTGGATGCTTGAACCCATTTACAAGAAGTGGTATAAATATTGGTAACAAACAAATATAATTCATATAACTAAAATGGGTTAATTATCCTTATTTGAAATATCAAGGGCGGATCCCCTAACCTTAGCTTTCATTATTATTGTGTTAATTCTTTTTACTTGCGCATTTTAATTATTCTTATCTATTGTTGATATTATCTTGTCATATCTTTGAATCAATTATATCATATTTGCTTAGCATATAATTTGTAGCGCTAAAATCTCCTTCCTCGTGGATCGACCCCGGTCTCACTGGATTTTATTACTTCGACACTCCTATACTTGGGAGAGAATCCTTTTTCGGATGTGTCAAGTTTTTGGGGCCGTTGCCGAGGAAGGTAAAAATTGGCGTGCAAAATTGTAAGTATTCTCTTTTCTCATCTTAGATCTAAATTTTTTATTTTTTTTGTGTGTTCATCTTTTCCTCTCCTTTCTTCTCTCTTTCTTGCATGAAAATTTGGTCACGAACATCTAGTGGTAGACTTGTTCGAAAAACATCATCTTCCTTAGAAAACATAGCCAACAATCATGAGAAAATATTCACGAATGAAGGGGACAACCGTTCGCAACAAAATGATCAAAACCAACGAAGAACCCTCGGAAACTACATGAATCCGGTAAGGATTAGTGCACCATCTTGTGTAGTTTTTCCTCCAAATTCAATCCATTTCAATTTCAAACCAAGTTTTGTTCGACTTCTACCCACTTTTCATGGCCTTGACATGGAGAACCCATATTCGCACTTGAAACTCTTTGAAGAGGTATGTAGCTCCTACACTGACCCAAATTGTAGCATAAACACCATTAGATTAAAGATTTTTCTTTTTTCTTTAAAAGATAAAGCTAGAACATGGCTACAAAATTTGAGGTCGAATTCCATCAGTTCATGGGATGAGATGAAACAACAATTTTTGAAAAAAATTTTTCCTACCCATAGAACAAATTCTCTTAAAAGACAAATTTTTGATTTCTCTTAGAAACAAGGGAAAACCCTTTACCAATGTTGGAGAATAGTTGCACAATTCTATGAAGGGTTAACACCTCAAGATAGGCAACTAGTAGAATTAATGTGTAAAGGAGAATTTAAAGAAAAAGACCCTGAGGAAGCACTTGACTTCCTAGATTCCTTAGCAGAAAAGGCACAAAATTAGGTCACTGCTGGCACCTATGAGGTACCAAGCAAGGCCCAAACCTCGACATCCAATAGAGGTATTTACAACCTTAGGGAAGACCATGACCTTCAAGCCAAATATGCATCCCTAGCTAGAAAAGTCGAGGCTTTAGAAATGACAAAGAGTGGTCAATTGAATTCTATTCAAGAAAATGTCTGTAACATTTGTGATGACAATGACCATTCGACTGATAATTGTCCAACTTTGCCTGCCTTTAGGGAATGTCTCCATGAAGAAGCCAATGCCTTGAACACTTTCAAAAGGCCAAATCACAATCCATATTCACAAACCTACAATCCTGGATGGAGAAACCATCCAAATTTTAGCTGGAAAAATGATAATCATGCACAATCTTCACAAGTCCCTTTTCAAACACGACAAAATTTTCAAAATTCTCATGATCGTGCATATGCTCCTCCTCCTAGGAATGACTTTGAAGAAACATTGCATTCATTCATTACAAAGCAAGAGACTTTCAATAGTCAAACTGCTCACACACTAGCAAATTTGTCAGAAACTCTTGCAAAATTTGCATCTACATGTAGCATCCAAGAGAAAGGAAAATTTCCTTCTCAAACATTGCAAAACCCCAAAGATCAATCTAACTCAAATGCAAGAATTCAAATAACCATTATTTTGACTAAGCCAAGTCAGTCATGACCCTTCGCAATGGTAAGGTTGTTGAAAAACACATTCCTAATCCTTGTGAGAAAGAAGAAGAATCGATCTCTAAAGGACAGGAAGAGGTTGCCAACCCAACACCTAGCGAAGAAGAAACCAAATCCTCATCTATGCCTCCATTTCCTCAAGCATTAGCTACACAAAAGAAGCCAACTCACAGTTCTGAAATCTTTGAAATTTTCAAACAGGTAAAGGTCAACATTCCCTTGCTTGATGTGATCAAACAGGTACCTTCTTATGCAAAATTTTTTGAAAGACTTGTGCACTGTGAAAAGAAAACTGAATGTGAAAAAGAAGGCCTTTCTAGCCGAGCAAGTAAGTGCTATTCTTCAAAATCATAATATAGTGAAATATAAGGATCCAGGTTGTCCTACAATTTCATGTGTTATTGGAGACCATAAATTTGAACAAGCTTTACTTGATCTTGGTGCTAGTGTGAATTTGCTTCCATACTCGGTTTTTCAAAAACTCAATCTGGGTGAGTTAAAACCGACTTCTGTGACTCTTTTGCTTGCTGATAGATCAATTAAAGTACCAAGAGAAGTCGTAGAAGATGTATTAGTTCAAGTCGATAAATTCATTTACCTAGTAGATTTTATCGTCTTGGACACACAACCAGTTGAAGTAAGCAATTCAATTCCTATTATTTTAGGGCGTCCATTTCTAGCTACCTCTAATGCTTTGATTAATTACAGGAATGGAGTTATGAAGTTATCATTTGGGAACATGACATTGGAACTTAATGTTTTTAATATGTGCAAACAACAAATGAAGAAGAAGATGAAATTGATGAGGCCAATGTGATTGAATCTATTGTGGAAGATCACATCCAAAAAGGGAGTTCTTCTGACCCTTTGGAAACTTGTTTAGTGAATTCGTTAGAATCAAGTATGGAACTAGAACATGATCTTTCTGATATGTGTTCTTTACTGGATTGTGCACAGGTGTTGGAAAAAGGCTCAAAATCAAGATTTGAAGAATTGGGGCAAATGAACGAAAGCAAGGAAGAGGAAGCTCCCAAGTTAGAATTGAAGCCCTTACCTGAAGGACTGAAATATGCATATCGTGGGGAGAATCAGACATATCCGGTGGTAATTTCGTCATCCCTCACATGCGAGCAACAAGGTAAGTTGATAGAAGTGCTCAAAAAGCATAAAAATGCAATTGGGTGGACTTTAAAAGATATAAAAGGCATTAACCCTTTAATTTGCACACATAGAATACATTTAGAGGAAAATGCCAAAACATCTCAACAACCTCAAAGTAGATTAAATCCACACATGAAAGAGGTCATTAGGGCTGAAGTTCTCAAACTACTTGATGTGGGAATTATCTATCCTATTTCTGATAGTAAGTGGGTAAGCCCTACACAAGTAGTACCTAAAAAAATCTGGCATTACAGTAGTTAAAAATGAAAAGGGTGAATTATTGCCAACTCGTGTCTCATCTAGTTGGAGGATGTGCATTGATTATAGAAAATTAAATGCTTCACTAGAAAAGACCATTTTCCCTTACCCTTCCTTGACCAAATTCTTGAAAGAGTAGCAGGAAACCCCTACTACTGCTTTCTTGATGGATACTCAAGCTATTATCAAATTCCCATTGCACTCAAAGACCAAGAAAAGACCACATTCACGTGCCCCTTTGGCACTTTTGCATTTAGGAGAATGCCTTTTGGACTTTGTAATGCTCCAGCTACTTTTCAAAGATACATGCTAAGCATTTTTTGTGACATGGTCGAGCATTGTTTAGAAGTTTTCATGGATGATTTAACTGTCTTTGGAAACTCTTTTGATAATTGTCTTGAAAACTTAGAAAAAGTCCTAAAAAGGTGTGTATAAAAAGGTCTTATTTTGAATTGGGAAAAATGTCATTATATGGTCACTTCGGGAATTGTCTTAGGTCATGTGGTGTCTTCTAAGGGAATTGAAGTGGACAAAGCAAAAGTAGAATTAATTTTCCATCTGCCTCCACCAAAAACAGTTAAAGAGGTTCGTTCATTTTTAGGGCATGCTGGATTTTATAAGAGGTTCATAAGAAATTTTAGTGCTATATCTAAACCTCTTTGTAACCTCTTAATAAAAGATACTTCCTTTGAATGGACTCAAGAATGTCAAAATGCCTTTGATACACTAATTGGACTTTTCACAACTGCTCCAATTATGCAATCTCCTGATTGGTCCTTGCCTTTTGAATTGATGTGTGATACAAGCGACTATGCAGTTGGTGCTATCTTAGGACAAAGAAAAGAAGGTAAGCCTTATGTGATATACTATGCAAGTAAGACTTTAAATGATGCACAAATGAATTACACAACAACTGAAAAAGAACTACTTGCAGCAGTATTTGCATTGGACAAATTTCGTTCTTATTTAATTGGCTCTCCAACAATTGTTTACACTGACCATGCAACTGTGAGATATTTAATGTCTAAACAGGATGCAAGACCTAGATTGATACAATGGATCTTATTGCTCCAAGAATTTAACATCATAATAAAGAATAAGAAAGGAGCTGAAAATGTCGTTGCTGATCATCTTTTAAGACTAACGAGAGAGACATCAATTGAAACTTCACCTATCAATGATTCTTTTCCTGATGAATTTTTAATTTTCGTTGCTACTGTACCTTGGTTTGCTAACATTGTAAATTTTCTTGCGACAGGAAAAATGCCACCTCATTGGAATGCTCAAGACAAAAGAAAATTTTTAACTGAGGTGAAAAATTTTTACTGGGATGACCCATATCTGTTCAAATATTGTCCAGACCAAATAATGAGAAGATGCATACCCGACAATGAGGTAAGTAGTGTCATTAACTTTTGTCATTCTGAAGCATGTGGAGGACATTTTTCATCTAGAAAAACATCTGCTAAGATCTTACAATGTGGATTTTATTGGCCCACCTTATTTAAAGATACACATGCATTTTGCAAAACGTGTGAAAACTGTCAAAAATTGGGATCGATTTCAAAAAGAAACATGATGCCGTTGAATCCCATTCTTGTCGTTGAAATCTTTGACTGTTGGGGTATTGATTTTATGGGACCCTTTCCACCGTCATTTCGTTTTGTGTACATCCTTGTTGCAGTGGACTATGTTTCAAAGTGGGTCGAGGCAATTCCATGTCGAAACAATGATCACAAAATAGTTGTCAAATTCTTGAAGGAGAATATCTTGAGTAGATTTGGAATTCCTCGGGCCATTATTAGTGATGGGGGTACACATATTTGTAACAAACCATTTGAAACTTTAATGAAGAAATATGGAATAACCCATAAAATTTCTACACCTTATCACCCACAAACAAGTGGACAAGTTGAATTAGCTAATAGGGAGATAAAACAGATCTTAGAAAAAACGGTTAACCCAAATCGTAAAGATTGGTCTTTAAGACTTAATGATGCACTTTGGGCTTACCAAACTGCTTTCAAAACATCATTGGAAATGTCTCCTTATAGATTAGTTTATGAAAAACCTTGTCACTTGCTTGTGGAAATTGAGCATAAAGCTTATTGGGCCATTAAAATATTTAACACAAACTTGAATGATGCTTGCAAGTTACGAAAACTCCAACTGAGTGAACTTGAAGAAATCAGGAATGAGGCTTATGAAAATTCTAAAATCTACAAAGAAAAAATGAAGGTTTTTCATGACAAATTTATTGTTAGAAAATCTTTTGAACCTCACAAAAAGTTCTTTTGTATGATTCAAGGTTGCATTTATTTCCTGGTAAACTTCGATCACGTTGGACTGGGCCTTTCATTGTTAAAAATGTTTCCCTCATGGAGCAGTTGAAATTGAGAACCAAAGAATGGTCATGTGTTTAAATTTAATGGACAACGGATTAAAACCATCTTTGAAAATTTTGACCAAAATGAAGAGTCCATGCTTTAGTCGATCCTTTTTAAGGATTGATTTTTCTCAGGTCAAGTAGCGGAAACTACGGTACTCCGTGATATTAAGACGGTTTTTCAGTCCCTCTAAAAAATGTTGCGCATACATTTTCGTTCTTCTCTCTCATTTTCTTCACAGGATTACCCAGTCTCTCAAATTGCACAAACAGTTCCTCCTCTTCCTCAACAAATTGATTTCGCTTAAAATTATTAAGTCGTGCAGAAAGACTAAGGGGGGGAGTTGTTGATGAGTAAGGGTATTCCTGCTGATTTAAGATGGTTAATTGAAGCCAAGGTTCGATTCTCTTGTGAGTTTTCAGATAATCTTGTTTCCCATATGCCAGGTTTGGGAAAAAGCTCTTATGACAAAAAGCGAAGAGCGAAAAGGTTACAAGTTTGTCCCAGATGTGCAAGATGGACTTGTAACCAGCGTTGCCGCTCCTTGGGATATTGTTCTAACAATTCGAGAGGAAAACTACAGTTCATCACAGAATGGAGGAGTAAGGAGTCTTGGATGATATCCGAACGACTCTTGAGACGCATTCTTGTGGACTTGTGCAGCGTGAAATTTTTAATGTGTGGACACACTTCCGAGATGAGCAGGAACGCTATAGTCTTGGGAATCTGACTCAAAACGACCCTGTTTGCCAGTTTATAAGAAAACTGGATGGGAAGCATATCCCCAAATCATAGAAGGTGTTTAAGCCGTTTCTGGACGTAAAACCAGAGGAAGATGTGAGCCACAGTCACAACTACCTGTACATATGCATGCGTGCCATCATTTTTGAATTTTAATACCTCATTGCTGTCATTTTTTAATTTTTATCTTTTGTTTGACTTATGGTGTCTTATTTCATCATCTTTTGACCTTTTTTTTTGCATTATTGTCAACTTTTCACACAAACAATCGAGCTACCTAGATAGATATCATCATTGAAAACAATACCCTTTTGCACTCCATAAAATACCACATGTCTTGTTTCTCTTCTTCATCACCACATAGTGAGGAGAGTCACAAGACATGGCAAGGGAACTCAAAAACGTCGATCCAAAGGATATGTGATTCGTGGATCCGACAGGTAAAATGAGAGTTCGAGAAGTAGGAACATTATCTTGGTAGGCTATGGCTGGAAAGAAAAGATCATGTGGTTATGGGGGCGTAGCTCGGTAAGGGTGGTGTCACAGCTGCACTATGTAGCGGGGTATCAAGTTTTTAAGAGTATTCACTAAAAGCTTTGGCTGTAGAAAGTATTGTTGGAAAAACGGTTGGGAAGGAGTTACAGGTATCCTCTATGCATGAACGCATGGCACATATGCTCATCAATTCAGATGCCTTTATTGCTTTACCAGGTGGCTTTGGCACTCTTGAAGAAATTTTTCAAATTGCCTCTTGGGCCCAATTGAATCTCCATAAAAAACCCATAGGTTTGTTGAATGTTAAAAATTTCTTTGATCCTTTGATAAGTTTTGTGATGCAGCTGTGGAACAAAATTTTATCCCTCATTCAGCGAGAAAGATCCTTGTTTCTGCCACTTCTGCTGGTGAGTTACTTGACAAATTACAAGAAGATGAGTATGAACCTGACCCAGCTAGTACTCAAATTGAATGTGCGGCAGGAGTGGCAAAACAAAAAGAGGGCAAAAGGATTTGAAGCTCGTTGTAAATTATTTTGCTTCTGTCCTTATTTGATTTTATTTAGCATGTTATTTTATGAGTCTTTCAGGTCATCTCTCTTGATTAACAGAAGCTTCAGGTAATGTCTCCTATACTTTATCTCTCTACATTTAAACATTGAGGACAATGTTTCATTTGGGTGGGGGGGAAGGATAGTAGACATAAGTGTGTCTTGAAATTTTATTTTTTCTTGCAAAAAAAAAAAAAAAAAGAAGCGAGTTAGTAATTAGATTCAGAGTGCGGTGTAAGGAGTTCAAATCCTCTTGAGACGCATTCTGGGTCAGGAATGGCAGAGTAGGGAGGACCAGTTTGAACTCTTGAAACCCATTCTAACCAATTTGTCATTTTATTCTTGCATTTTTGAAGACTTATTTGATATTAGTTAGTCTTGATTTTTGAATTTTATAACAAGGAGGTCTTATTCATTTCACTTTGAATCATTCAAATCTATGAACTCTCACAACCTTATCATTTAATAAATTGTGTGCTTATGTGCTCATTAAGCAAGTATCTATGAATCTTTCTTCACACACACACATACCTTGATGTATGATTGTGGGTGGCGAAATGAAATATTGCAATATTTGAGTTCTTTTGTTTTGTTTAGGATAACAACAAAAGGAAGGGGAAAGTTTAAAAAAAATGAAAAAAATGAAAAAAATGAAAAATGAAAAAAAAAAGAAAAAAGAGAGAAAGCAATGGTGGATACGTTTGGTCTTGTAGCCTCCTTAATTCGAGCAATTAAGCCCGAGGGGTGCCTCAACACCTAATACCCTAAGACCAACTGGTTTGGGAGCTATTGGCCCAAAGCTCACTATATGGATTAAGGAGAAAGCTTAATGGGATTGAACATTGCACTATCCATAAGTTTCTAAGCAAAAATAAAGCATCAGCAACCCGAGTCGTTAAGCTCGTAGGGGTGTCTTAACACCTAATGCCCTAAGGCCAACTGGTCTGGGAGTCATTAGCCTAAGGCTCGCTACATGGGTTAAAGATGCATTCTTTCAAAAAAAAAAAGTATAAAATGAATGAATATCCCCTACCTAAGGTTGTTAGCCTTAACAAATACTAGAACCGATATGGCTAATTTCTAATAAGCCCCATAGTCAGTGTCAACGGAGCACAAAGACTGTTGGTATTGGATATCTTGACTGAAGGGGGTACATGAATCATAAAAAAAAAAAGGTTGAGAGTTTGTTTATTGGATAAAATCAAGGAGAGTGCAATAATGACCACCTTGGATGTAAAATTCTATAAATCACTTCTAAATAATAACGCTTTAATTGCTAGGGACTAGCAATAAGCTAGTTGGGGGTGTGATGAACACTTAAATATGCATGTTTAATAAGAGTTTAGTTCATCATATTGCATTAATAGTGTCATTAAATTTCTCAACTTAAGCATATTTGTAGCATTTGCATCTTTGGAATTAATTTCTCTTAATTTTGGTTTTGTTACAGGTTCGGTAAAATGGACATAACTCTCTATTTATAGATCAGAATGGTGCAATTCTTAATGTTTGGAAAGCTGATTTAATTGTCTACAAGATTGCATTTCACAAGCATCATCAAATTCGGGATCTTAGTGGACCAAAATTGGGCTTGAAGTGAACCCATCTACAGTCTCAGCCCAGTCTGACCAGGCCTCAGTATTTGGACCGTATCTCTCAAAATACGTATCCAAATTGTGCAAATCAATATGTTCTAGAAACCTGAGAGAAATATCTACAACTTTCATGAAGACATGTGATTAAAATTCACAACATTTCGATGTCAAAATTGATGGTCAAAGTCGGTGCCTAATGATCCCAATTGTCAAAGATATTTACAACTAATATTGACAATTATGCCCTTGTAATTTGACAAGTTTGCCCCTGGATGTATCTATAAATAGAGGTGCCTTGTGACCCATTAGGGCATCTTGGCCTTGGCTGGAACATTTTGGCTTTGGCTAGGATCTTGTATTGTGTTTTGTGTGTTTATGTTATTAATGAATTCCTTTTTCTTGCATTTTATTTTCTTTCTATTATAATGTTCTTCTAATTTCTCTTTTGCTACGGTGAAAGGGTGAAACCCTTGATATGAGAATAAGGATTCTCTAACCCTTAATATGTGCTTAATAATCTTAATCTTATAATGTTTATTCAATATGATTTATATTTAATTCTTAATCAATCTTGACACCACTCGTAAGGTGGAGGTCTTGATCCATTGTAGACAATCCTACTGGCACTCAATACTTGGATCCTTTCTAGATGATGTTTATGGGTCTTCCTACCGACACGAATCAATTAGGAACTGATTTGTGGTTAGAACATATGGTGATTGGCACATTGATGCTTGAACCCATTTAAGGAAGTGATATAAATATGGTAATGAAACGAAAATATACTGATATAACTAAAATGGGTAATTATTCCCTTATTTGAAATATAAGGAGGGGGGATCCCTAAACCCTTAGCCTTAGTCATTGTTATTGTGTAATTCATCTGATTTTAACTATCTATTGTTTATGAAACTTTTATTTTATTACTATGGTAGGTTCGTACCACCTATGAAATTGTTTAATTTACTATGGTTGGTACACCACCTAATCTCAAGGATGTTTTACCTCCTCTTGCTTTTTTGTATATATTTGACAGGTCGGTAATACCACCTACCATTTTACATACTTGTTGATATTATCATGTCACCTCTTTGAATCATCCATATCACATTTGTTTAGCTTATAATTTGTAACGCTTAAAATCCCTTCCTCGTGGATCGACCCCGGTCTCACCGGGTTTTATTACTTCGACACTCCTATACTTGGGAGACTATCCTTTTTCGGATGTGTCACTTGCATCACACATCAATCATAATAGGCAATGAACCAATCAGGAAGAGCATAAATTGGAGCAGCGTAAAAGTCCATAATGTACAAAGGCCATTGCTAGTCTGAGTCCATTCAAAGGAAGTATCTTTTATTAAGAGGTTACAAAGAGGTTTAGATATAGCACTGAAATTTCTTATGAACCTACTATAAAATCCAGCATGCCCTAAGAATGAACGAACCTCTTTAACTGTTTTTGGTGGAGGCAAATGGGACATTAATTCCACTTTTGCTTTATCCACTTCAATTCCCTTGGAAGACACCACATGACCTACGACAATTCCCGAAGTAACCATATAATGATATTTTTCCCAATTCAAGATAAGACCTTTTTCTTCACAACTTTTTAGGACTTTTTCTAAGTTTTCAAGACAATTATCAAAAGAGTTTCCAAAGATAGTTAAATCATCCACGAAAACTTCTAAACAATGTTCGACCATGTCACTAAAAATGCTTAGCATGCATCTTTGAAAAGTAGCTGGAGCATTACAAAGTCCAAAAGGCATTCTCCTAAATGCAAAAGTGCTGAAGGGGCATGTGAATGTGGTCTTTTCTTGGTCTTCGAGTGCAATGGGAATTTGATAATAGCCTGAGTATCCATCAAGAAAGCAGTAGTAGGGGTGTCCTGCTACTCTTTCAAGAATTGGTCAAGGAAAGGTAAAGGAAAATGGTCTTTTCTAGTGACAGCATTTAATTTTCTATAATCAATGCACATCCTCCAACTAGACGAGATACGAGTTGGCAATAATCCCCCTTTTCATTTTTAACAACTGTAATGCCAGATTTTTTAGTTACTACTTGTGTAGGGCTTACCCACTTACTATCAGAAATAGGGTAGATAATTCCCACATCAAGTAGTTTGAGAACTTCAGCCCTAATGACCTATTTCATGTGTGGATTTAATCTCCTTTGAGGTTGTTGGGATGTTTTGGCATTTTTCTCTAAATGTATTCTATGTGTGCAGATTAAAGGGTTAATGCCTTTTATATCTTTTAAAGTCCATCTGATTGCATTTTTATGCCTTTTAAGCACTTCTATCAACTTACCTTGTTGCTCGCATGTGAGGGATGAATAAATTAACACCGGATATGTCTGATTCTCCCCAAGATATGCATATTTCAGTCCTTCAGGTAAGGGCTTCAATTCTAACTTAGGAGCTTCCTATTCCTTGCTTTCATTCATTTGCCCCAATTCTTCAAATCTTGATTTTGAGCCTTTTTCCAATACCTGTGCACAATCCAGTAAGGAACACATATTAGAAAGATCATGTTCTAGTTCCATACTTGATTCTAACGAATTTACTAAACAAGTTTCCAAAGGGTCAGAAGAACTCCCTTTTTGGATGTGATCTTCCACAATAGATTCAAATACATTGGCCTCATCAATTTCATCTTCTTCTTCATTTGGTTGTTTGCACATATTAAAAACATTAAGTTCTAATGTCATGTTCCCAAATGATAGCTTCATGACTCCATTTCTGCAATTAATCAAAGCATTAGAAGTAGCTAGAAAGGACGCCCTAAAATAACAGGAATTGAATTGCTTACTTCCACTGGTTGTGTGTCCAAGACGATAAAATCCACTGGGTAAATGAATTTATCAACTTGAACTAATACATCTTCCACTACTCCTCTTGGTACTTTAATTGATCTATCAGCAAGCAAAAGAGTCACAGAAGTCGGTTTTAACTCACCTAGATTAAGTTTTTGAAAAACCGAGTATGGAAGCAAATTCACACTAGCACCAAGATCAAGTAAAGCTTGTTCAAATTTATGGTCTCCAATAACACATGAAATTGTAGGACAACCTGGATCCTTATATTTCACTGTATTATTATTTTGAAGAATAGCACTTACTTGCTCGGCTAGAAAGGCCTTCTTTTTCACATTTAGTTTTCTTTTCACAGTGCACAAGTCTTTCAAAAAATTTGCATAAGAAGGTACCTGTTTGATCACATCAAGCAAGGGAATGTTGACCTTTACCTGTTTGAAAATTTCAAAGATTTCAGAATTGTGAGTTGGCTTCTTTTGTGTGGCTAATGCTTGAGGAAATGGCGGCACAGATGAGGATTTGGTTTCTTCTTCGCTAGTGTTGGTTTGGCAACCTCTCATGCCTTTAGAGATCGATTCTTCTTCTTTCTCACAAGGATTAGGAATGTGTTTTTCAACAACCTTACCATTGCGAAGGGTCATGACTGACTTGGCTTGGTCAAAATAAGGGTTATTTGAATTCCTTGCATTTGAGTTAGATTGATCTTTGGGGTTTTGCAATGTTTGAGAAGGAAATTTTCCTTTCTCTTGGATGCTACATGTAGATGCAAATTTTGCAAGAGTTCTGACAAATTTGCTAGTGTTTGAGCAGTTTGACTATTGAAAGTCTCTTGCTTTGTAATGAATGAATGCAATGTTTCTTCAAAGTCATTCCTAGGAGGAGGAGCATATGCATGATCATGAGAATTTTGAAAATTTTGTCGTGTTTGAAAAGGGACTTGTGAAGATTGTGCATGATTATCATTTTTCCAGCTAAAATTTGGATGATTTCTCCAACCAGGATTGTAGGTTTGTGAATATGGATTGTGATTTGGCCTTTTGAAAGTGTTCAAGGCATTGGCTTCTTCATGGAGACATTCCCTAAAGGCAGGCAAAGTTGGGCAATCATCAGTAGAATGGCCATTGTCATCACAAATGTTACAGACATTTTCTTGAATAGATTTCAATTGACCACTCTTTTTCATCTCTAAAGCCTCGACTTTTCTAGCTAGGGATGCGAATTTGGCTTGAAGGTCATGAGTCTTCCCTAAGGTTGTAAATACCTCTATTGGATGTCGAGGTTGGGCCTTGCCTGGTACCTCATAGGTGCCAGCAGTGTCCCAATTTTGTGCCTTTTCTGCCAAGGAATCTAGGAAGTCAAGTGCTTCCTCAGGGTCTTTTTCTTTAAATTCTCCATTACACATTAATTCTACTAGTTGCCTATCTTGAGGTATTAACCCTTCATAGAAGTGTGCAACTATTCTCCAAGTTTCAAACCCATGGTGAGGACAGGTATTAAGTAGTTCCTTATACCTATCCAACATTGGTAAAGGGTTTCCCCTTGTTTTGAGAGAAATCAGAAATTTGTCTTTTAAGAGAATTTGTTCTATGGGTAGGAAAAAATTTTTTCAAAAATTGTTGTTTCATCTCATCCCATGAACTAATGGAATTCGACCTCAAATTTTGTAGCCATGTTCTAGCTTTATCTTTTAAAGAAAAAGGAAAAAGCTTTAATCTAATGGTGTTTATGCTACAATTTGGGTCAGTGTAGGAGCTACATACCTCTTCAAAGAGTTTCAAGTGCGAATATGGGTTCTCCATGTCAAGGCCATGAAAAGTGGGTAGAAGTCGAACAAAACTTGGTTTGAAATTGAAATGGATTGAATCTGGAGGAGAAACTACACAAGATGGTGCACTAGTCCTTACCGGATTCATGTAGTTTCCGAGGGTTCTTCGTTGGTTTTGATCATTTTGTTGCGAACGGTTGTCCCCTTCATCCGTGAATATTTCCTCATGATTGTCGGCCATGTTTTCTAAGGAAGATGATGTTTTTCTAACAAGTCTACCACTAGATGTTCGTGACCAAATTTTCATGCAAGAAAGGGAGAAGAAAAGAGAGCAAAAGATGAACACACAAAAATAAAAAATTTAGATCTAAGATGAGAAAAGAGAACACTTACAATTTTGCACGCCAATTTTTACCTTCCCCGGCAACGGCGCCAAAAACTTGACACATCCGAAAAAGGATTGTCTCCCAAGTATAGGAGTGTCGAAGTAATAAAACCCGGTGAGACCGGGGTCGATCCACGAGGAAGGGGAATTTAGCGTTACAAATTATAAGATAAGCAAATGTGATATGGATGATTCAAAGAAATAACAAGATAATATCAATAAATATGTAAGATGGTAGGCGGTATTACCGACCATTCAAATATAAAACAAAAAGCAAGAGGAGGTAAAACCATCCATGGAAATAGGTGGTATAACCAACCATAGTAAATAAAGAATAATTTCATAAGGTGGTAGAACCTACCATAGTAAATAAAATAAAAAGTTCATAAACAATAGAATAATTAAAATACAAGAGGAATTAACACAATAACAATGAAGGCTAAGGTTAGGGGATCCGCCCTTGATATTTCAAATAAGGATAATTAACCCATTTTAGTTATATGAATTGTATTTGTTTCATTACCAATATTTATACCACTTCTTGTAAATGGGTTCAAGCATCCAATGTGCCAATCACCATATGTCTACAACAAATCAAGGTTCTAACTAGATTCGTGTCGGTAAGGAAGAACCATACATCATCTAGAAAGGATCCAAGCATTTGATGTGCCAAGGATTGTCGACAATGGATCAAGACCTCCACTTTACGAGTGGTGTCCAGATTGATTAAGAAATTAAATATAAATCATATTGAATAAACATTATAAGATTAAGATTATTAAGCACATATTAAGGATTAGAGAATCCTTATTCTCATATCAAGGGTTTCACCCTTTCACCTTAGCAAAAGAGAAATTAGAAGAACATTATAATAGAAATAAAATAAAATGTAAGAAAAAGGAAATTCATTAATAACATAAACACACAAAACACAATACAAGATCCTAGCCAAAGCCAAAATGTTCCAGCCAAGGCCAAGATGCCATAATGGGTCACAAGGCACCTCTATTTATAGATACATCCAGGGGCAAACTTGTCAAATTACAAGGGCATAATTGTCAAATATTAGTTGTAAATATCTTTGACAATTGGGATCATTAGGCACCGACTTTGACCATCAATTTTGACATAGAAATGTTGTGAATTTTAATCACATGTCTTCATAAAAGTTGTAGATATTTCCCTCAGCTTTCTAGAACATATTGATTTTCACAATTTGGATACGTATTTTGAGAGATACGGTCCAAATACTGAGGCCTGGTCAGACTGGGCCGAGACTGTAGATGGGTTCACTTCAAGCCCAATTTTGGTCCACTAAGAGCCCGAATTTGATGATGCTTGTGAAATGCAATCTTGTAGACAATTAAATCAGCTTTCCAAAACATTAAGAATTGTATCATTCTGATCTATAAATAGAGAGTTATGCCCATTTTAACGAACCTGTAACAAAACCAAAATTAAGAGAAATTAATTCCAAAGATGCAAATGCTACAATTATGCTTAAGTTGAGGAATTTAATGACACTATTAATGCAATATGATGAACTAAACTCTTATTAAACGTGCATATTTAAGTGTTCATCATTGCTAGAACCTTCCATGAAAATATCTTAGATATTTTAGGATAAATATCTAGATATTTAGGGAGATGATTCTAGATAAGAAATACAGACAGTTGGATGTAACAAATCCTAGCCGTCCATTGAGGAGGTGGATTACTATAAATACCCCTCATAGGCTTATTTGCAAACAAATCCCCACAAATCCAAGCTAATCCAAGCAATTACAACACAAAGTATTGTAAGAGTTCTCTTGTGTAATACAAAGCTCATTTGCATTAGCAATACTTGCGTCTAAGTTTCATCTCTTCTTCTAGCCTCTAAAGCTCTTTTGGCTCAACGGTCCTAACTTCTCCTTGAGCGAGAAGCACACTACAAGGCTTACTTAGCAACTTTCGGGTTCAAGTTGCCTAAGTGCCGCACGAGCAGCTGCGCAAAACTCTAAGCTCGTGACAGTTGGTATCAGAGCAAGGTTCGAGCACAAAGAGCAAATGGCATCCGACATTGAGATAAATGTGGAGGAGCAAGTTCGCGGACGTGAGGAACAACCTCAACCTCAAACACGCCCACAAGGAAAATGAGGTAAGTCCAAAGCTCCCTCCTCGGAATCCTTAGAGCCTCGTGCTGCTAGCATAGAGCAATCTCTTTCGAGTATGGACAATACTATCGAGGGCCTCTCCGATCGTCTCGAAGGCCTAGAGATGGATTATGGAGAGATCACCTAAGCGACAAAGTCCACAATACTCGAATTTTGTGAAAACCTCACATGAGAGCTCGCTAGCTTACAAAGCTTTGTGAAGCGTGAGTTGCGGGCAATCCGTGTGGAGATGGAGGAATCACGCACGGAATGGGAGAAGCACCGTTGCGAACGTGCTAGCCCCTCTTACTCAAGTCCTAGCGGGCTAACCAATATGCAAGTGCCTACTCCCGCCACATACCATGGTACTCGCAACGCTACGGAAGTGGAAAACTTCCTCTTTGGCTTGGAGCAATATTTCGAGGCGAAAGGTGTCTATGATGATGCTTCGAGAATAGACATTGTGCCTACTTTCCTTCGTGATGCAGCCCAATTGTGGTGGCGTCGTAAGCATGGCGACGCAGGCAAAGGCATCGTTATCCTCCGCACATGGGAGGACTTCAAGAGAGAGCTACGAAAGCACTTCTCTCCAGGTAATGCGGAAAAGGAGTAAGGGGTCGCCTCCGTCGTTTGAAGCAAAGCGGCACCATACGAGAGTATATCAAGGACTTCACCACTATCATCCTTGAAATCGAAGGTATGTCCGAAAAAGACTCTCTCTTCTACTTCCTCGACGGGTTAAAGGATTGGGTGAGGATTGAGCTCGAAAGGCGCGGCGTGCAAAACCTTGATGACGCCATAGCCGCGGCTGAATCCCTCGTAGATTACTCTTCCCAATCCAAGGAAAGGAAGCCCAACCACGATAAAGGTGGGGGAGAGTGGAGTCCTAAGAAGGATCATGTCCGAAGGGAAGGTGGTGCACATAAACCACTCAAGGGAGACAAGCGCGACACGCCTAACAAAGGTAAGTCCGATTTCCTCAAGCCTAAAAGTCCTTGTTTCATTTGTGATGGCCCTCATTGGGTTCGGGATTGCCCAAAGAGGAAGACCCTCAATGCCCTCGCGGCTCAATATGAGGGTACCCAAGATGAAGAGCCCCAAGCGGGGATGGGTTCTCTTCATATCATTAGTGCACGCAAGAGACCTACACATGCCAAGAAGGGTCTCATGTATGTGAATGCCACTGTCAACGGCAAGGATATGCGTGCGATGCTTGACACATGAGCCACGCACAATTTCATCTCTATTGAGGAGGCCAAACGGTTAGGCCTCAAATATACCAGTGGAGGAGGCATCATCAAGGCGGTAAACTCACCCGCCAAAGCCATAGTGGGTGTGTCCAAGGCAACGTCAGTGCAATTGGGTGCATGGAATGGAAAACTTGATTTCTCCATCGTCTCTATGGACGACTTCCAAGTAGTGCTAGGCATGGAGTTCTTCGACCAAGCCCATGCTTTCCCCATACCAACATCTAACTCCCTCAACATCCTCGATGGGAGTCAATCATGCATGGTCATGGCGGAACGTGCGACCAAGGTGGAGAGCAAGATGATGTCCGCACTACAACTCAAGCAAGGAACGAAGGAAGATCTGAGCTTCTTTGCTACCGTTCGAGAGGTAAACGATGGAGAGGACATTGTCGTTGCCAAAGACCCATTACCAAGACGTGTCCAAGCCATCCTTGAGAAGTACAAGGATGTTACGCCCCAAAGGCTACCAAAGAGGCTACCGCTAAGACAAGAGGCTCATCATATCAAAATGGAGCCCGATGCCAAACCTCCATCCATAGCGCCTCACCACATGACGCCACCCAAGATCGCGAAGAAGGCCACCCAGAAGCCATGCAAGCACGCGAAAGGGAAGCGTCAACATGGAGGGAAGACCACTAACCTGCAACCAAAGATACATCCTCAAAGATGCGATGAGGGCGTCGCGAAATTAGGTGGGGGAGGATGTCACGCCCCGCGCGACATGCACACTGTTTCACGCCAAGCTTGCTCGGAAGAACGCCAAGGAATGGGATTTCAGGGCAAGTGTTATGGTGATTTGGGATCCCTGTGTCGAGAGGAACTCAATGGCGCAAAGAGTAGGCGCGGCGATCCGGAACCTTCTAGAAGGTTCCGCAATGTTCGGGAACGTTCCGAAAGAATCCAGAAGCAATAGGATGCGTCCGGAAGGCTCTAGAAGTCTCTAGGAGACTTGAGAAGGTTGCGGAAGAATGTGGAAGGCTATGGAAGATCCTAAAAGGTCTAGAATTATCTAGCAAGCCAAGTTGCTAGAACCTTCCATGGAAATATCTTAGATATTTTAGGATAAATATCTAGATATTTAGGGTGATGATTCTAGATAGGAAATACGGACCGTTGGATGTAACAAATCCTAGCCATCCATTGAGGAGGTGGATTACTATAAATACCCCTCATAGGCTCATTTGCAAACAAATCCCCACAAATCCAAGCTAATCCAAGCAATTACAACACAAAGCATTGTAAGAGTTCTCTTGTGTAATACAAAGCTCATTTGCATTAGCAATACTTGCCTCTAAGTTTCATCTCTTCTTCTAGTCTCTAAAGCTCTTTTGGCTCAACGGTCCTAACTTCTCCTTGAGCGAGAAGCACACTACAGGGCTTACTTAGCAACTTTCGGGTTCAAGTTGCCTAAGTGCCGCACGAGCAGCTGCGCAAAACTCTAAGCTCGTGACATTACTCTCTTAATGACTACTTTATTATTGTAGTTTATAAAATCCTAGAAAGACATGGTTTATATATAACTTTTGTATTTTACTTTACAAACCTTAAGATATCTCAGGAAGGAATTGCAAAAGTCACATTTACAAAGTAAATAAAATAAAGGAGACAATAATTTTGTGTAAGCAAATAAAATTTTAATTAAAATATCTTTAAATAATTCCCAAATAAAAGAATAATGTAGATACATAACCAAAACAAGGTTAATAAGCACTACATATGAACACACCAGGCTTAGAGCTCCCACCAGCCACTATGCCCATCATATGCCTTTATTTGGTTTCTTGGCATCCAAACCGATAACAGGAAACAATTAAAATAATAACAATAATAATAAGTTCAACCTTTAAATTTATATGCTTTTACAACAGTTAAATAATCCTACGTTCTTTCTAATGCCTTCATGATTTTCAAATTTGTTTTGCTATCCAAATTTGCAGTCCATAATACAAGCAAACCCAAATATTTAAAGAACATGTAAACCATGGAATCGAATATAGCACCAACAAAACATTTGCTTTATGAAACAAACTGAAAAGTTAGTAAAAGTATTAAAATGATCCTACAAAAAAAATAATCCAATTATATCAATAAAAGGGAAAAAAAAGAAAGATATCATGCTACTCGAATTAATTTGATATCTCCTAGAAAGTAGATAAACATTAACAAAGCCTTAATAGCTCTAATAACACAATAATTTATTATTTAATTAATCACACAAGTCATTTTCATGTTTGATCATGAAAAGTCAAAATACAAGATGAAAAGGAGTATGATAAAATGGGCCTACCATGTAAGCAAGCATCACTGGTGGTTGAGAAGAAAAAACAAAGGATCTTGAGCTTGCATTTAACATTTAAATATGATAAATTAGTTAAGCTTCTAAATCTTATGAAAATGTTCCACGTTTTAATTTTTAAACCATCATAGTTTCACTAATTAAGTATCCAAACTAATCTTGCCAATCATGACCTAATGGGGTTAGAATCAATTAGGTCAAGCTAACCATTATAATGGTCATACACATGAATAGAGCTACCCTAAAAGGGCTAGCGTCTATATCACACGGCCCAAAACCTCTATGTGCCGTTGGACAGACCCCACAGACCTCTATCTATCTGCTAACTAAATGAATTAGGTACTACCTTAGTAAAACATAAAATTAATTCTTTATTTTAGAGTCGTATCTTTATTTAGAGATATTTTAGGAAACTAGCTTTACTTTAAAATTTCTAAAATAGTAAACAATTCTTTCTAATAAACTAAATAGACAAAATTTGATAAACTATAAAATAGCCTTCATGAATTAATACAAGAAAAATGGCTTTACTAAACAAAATAAAGCTTTGCTAACATGCAAAAAAATAGCAATTTTAAAATTATAATTTAAATCTTTGAAAAGTATATTTTTCCCACTCATAATTTTGTGGATCAACTTATGTGGCAAACCAAATAATTAGACAAAAACCCCAACTTCCCACTTGTAAAAAACTTGGTAAAATAACACAAAAATTGAAAATCCATCATTTGGTGCTTCCAAGATCTAAAAGTGGCTAAGAACTTCATTAATTTCTTATACTAATACAAATCTAAGGAATATTGGTAAAAAGTAGAAATTAGGAAAATTTTGGATAAGTGAGTTTATTCTAAATCTGACCAACTTCGTACTAATTCTCCTAATTGAATAAGAAAGTATCTAATTTTCATTAAAATAGAAGAAATTCAAGGCTAAAAAATAAGAAATCTCCTTTCTCTCTCTAAACAATTTTCCAAATATCAAAACCCTCTTCATAATACTTGTCTAAGGATAGAAAATAAATAGACAATTTAATTTAGCTTGGAGGAAAAGAAATTATCAAAAAAAAGACTCCAAATCCTTTGGAATTTAAGGAACCTTCGTATGGCTTTCTCCCCCGCTTCTCACGTTCCTCCTCTTTTTCTAATTAATTTCTAATATAAATGCATGGAAAGATCGAAAAAAGTGGGTAGTGAGCTAACCTAAAATGATGGGCTACTCTGTGATATTAAGCTGGGCCAAGCCTTATTTAATTTAAAAAGTTCATGGGCCACTTCAGTTATAGCATTTTACTAATAGTATAACTCTTCATAAAAGTTATGGCTCGTCATTAAAACTTTAATTTAAATTCTACCTCTTCAATTTTTTTTTAAAAAGGTGATATCTTTTCATTCAAATTCCAAAGCTAATAACACCTTTTAATGTTTAATTAAAAGGTGATATCTCTTCATTCAAATTCCAAAGCTAATAACACCACTTGAGGTTTTATGGGAACCACAAAGTGCCACACATACTGTAAAGTGCCACATGCGAGATCATAAAGTACCACACATAAGTGCAAAGTGTCACATGCAGGGCAGGATGTTACAAATGGTACCCGAGCCTAGCCCAACTGGAAGTGTGGGATGTCACCCTGAGGATATAAAAGCCCAATCAAGCGAGGACGCTTGATTCCTAAGGAGGGATGAATGTAACATCCCACATCGCTTGGAAATATGATGTGATATGTGCTTAAATATCTTGTGATCTCCTTAAGCTGTTGGAGGCCTTTTGGGTTGCAAATCCCGAAAAGCAAAGCCGTGACGAACTGTATATCCAAAGCGGACAATATCCAACAGTAAGTCAAGGTATGGGGGCCATCTCTCAAAGGCGCGCATGGAGCCACCGCTTGAGACTGTGTGAGGGCCACCACCCGAGGGTTTATGAGGACCACCACCTGAGGGTTTATGGGGACCACAAAGTGTCACACATAGTATAAGGTGTCACATGCGAGACCACGAAGTGCCACAAGTGGGTTGGGATGTCACAATTGTTCAACAATTGTAACCATTAATTTAATGGTAACAAAAATTTAGGGACCAAATTAACTTTGGAAACTATACAAATTACTTTTTATATTTGAATAATTATGATATGCTTGACTTAGCAATCAGTTCCTTCTTTTTTTATTAAAATTGTAATTATAATTAAATATGCTATTTTTGATCTTTTTATGTCGCAGATTCAACTTTCAACTCCCTTCCAAGGAAACAATTCGTCAATCACAATGAACTTCAATCATGGCCGAATCCAACATAATTAATTCATCATTAATTAAGGAAGTCAAACAATCCGTTAATTTTATTATTAGTTTACTGTTCAGAAGTTCGAAAAACTGTTTGTTTTGGAAAAAAATGATTAATTGATTACAATTTTATTTATCTCTTTAATTTTTTTATTCTCATTTTTTTCAATAGTTTTATTCATTTTTTAACATAATAAACATGTATAAATGATTGATATTGAAACCAAAAATTATTTCCTTAAATTGCAAATTTAAGGAAGCTCATTTGATATCAATATTAAAATCAAATTGGAACACATTGGATATTCTAATTTGCATTTCTTCTTAAACATGAGATGAAATGTCTTGTCTAATGTGATTATGAGAATTCTTGTTTTTTTTCTAATATGTGGTTTGACTGATAAAAGAAATTTTTTTGTATATAATAATTCTTTTATAATAAAGACTGGATGAAGATAGAAGAGTGCTATTTTAATACAAATTAATTAAAAAAAAGGAAATTGGTAACTCTTATGAGAATAGTAAAATTTAAAAATTATAATATATTTAAGAAAATATAATGTGACGTATGAGAAATAACATATAAATTTAACCTCTCTTTTTTTTTAAAAGCAGTAGCTATAATCATACAGCTGCTGTACTATAGCCATTCCCACGCATAAATTTGATAGCAAATAATACCTAAATTTGTTGTAGAAATTTTGGAGTACTTGGCTACTTAATGAAAATTGCACTAAGTCTTAGCATTAATTATTATTAATTACAATACATTTTTTCATCCTTAAATTAACACAGCCAATGCCTGCATTTTGTTCGAAATTCTCGGCTGGGCTACCCCCAATTCCAACATATTAATCCATTGTATTTAAAGCCGTTCGCGAAGACGTAAACAGAGGGGTCGTTGTCTTCATTTCAAAATAAGATTTCTGAAGAAATCTAATCTAGCAAAGGACCACGGAAGAGTCCGTCAAGCCCATAGTCGGTTGCTAGTACTTCACCGTCTTGATCGCTGTTGCTGCCATCGAAATTGCGAGCGATGATCTTCATGTCCCGTGGAAAAAAAAAAAAAAAAGGAGTGCGTGATGCACAAATTAATTACTTAGATTCCTATTTTATTCTACTATTGGGAAACTATTTATTAACGCAGATGCGCAAAAATGTGAATCTTAATGTGATTTGTTGCACGTGAACATTAGTTAAATATATTTTTCAATTATAAATGATAACATTATCAATTGATATAGGAGCCTTCCTAATTCTAATAACATTAATCTAAAAAATATTTTTACTTCAAATTGTTCTTCAAATAGACGGGTTAATGATATAATAAATGATGTAATAGTTTGACATTCATAGTCATTCGAGATGGATGATTTTAGAATTTATACTCACAATTATTAGGTTTAACCAGGCATGTTTCTCTATGATTTAATTATGTTTCCTAGGTATGGGAAAGTGACTTAATACTTTTTAACAATCAAGATGATGGAGGATATTTCATTGAAATAGGATTGTAATTACAATACCATCATAGTCTTCTATCATTATTTCTCATTCCTTCATCTACGTAATTGTCTCATTAACATATTACTTATATTAGAAGACATACTGATTGAAATATTCACACTTGTTTTATATAAAAAAGTAAATTACAATTTAATCATGCATGTGTCGTATCTTAGGTTTCTATATTGTAAAAGGAGTCTTTTTTAAGGTTTCTATATTGTAAAAAATAATAATTTGAAGATTAAATAAATTATATTCAAATTTTTGTATAATCATTAATTGAGTTAAAATTTTTACAATGTATTTAAGTTCATAGGTTTTTCAGTGAGAATACAATTAATTACCATATCAAGTTCATGTGTTCAACAAACTATATTTATTTAATTTAACTAATTAAATCTCAGTTGTACAATGTTTACGTAAGTCGGAGGGTAACGGTGCAGTTTCTATAATAGTGAGCTGGTCACATGCTATTAACAATTATTACATATCTTGAAGAAGCAAGAAAGGAAGAGTAGATCCTAAATATTAGGCTCCATTGGAGATTCTTAGAAATATAAAAAGAAGGCAAATCTAAAATAAATGTGTCTAAAAAGAAATATAAAAAGGAAAAAAATCTTCAAATATCTTGTAACAATTAAAAAATTTATAGAAGTGCGTTGCATGTATAAAGATTTGATTAATTCCAAAAGTCAAAAGATCTTTTTAATGCATTAATTATGGGATATCAATCGCATGGCCTCTTGGCTATTTATAGGTAGATATGTTATTGACTTCCAACATCCAACTCCTTGCATGATAAAAGAATTTGAGAGAAAAGAATCACTACACACACAGAGATATGGCCAGAAATGGTATGGTGATACTTGTAATGACAACCATCATGTTATACATACTTCCCAAAGTCCTTATGCAATCAGACTATTTAAATAACTGTGGTGATCTGTGATGAGATCATGCATGACATGCATGAGTTCTAGAATTCTGCTGAGCTCATGCATGACATGCATGACTTCCAGAATCCCTCCCATGTGAATGCATTGATAGTCAAATTAGTTGGGCACCTCCAATTTTGAAAGTCAAAGGAAGTAGCCAAATTGATTTGAAATTGTGTGCAGAATTTTCCCTATAAATATGGGACGAATTCTGCCTTGTTTATGGATTAGAGAGATTCCAGAGAGAGTCTAGAGTCTAAACCAGTGAGTTTAGGATTAAGAGAGAGAGCCAGGAGAGCTCCAGAAAATTTAGGGGAGTTTTTGTATAATTCTTGTATATTAATTTTCTCTGTTAATACAAGTCATTTTTCTCCCAAATTCTGTTCTGAGTTTGCATTGCATCCCCAACAAGTGGTATCAGAGCCTCGTTGAGCTCCTGGAACGTCCGAACAGAGAGGAAAAATTCAGAGAAAATTTGTCCCCTGTTTCTGGAAAATTTCGATTTTTCGGAAAGTCATCAAATTTCGAATTTGAAGTGTTCTGTGTGTTCGTGACATCGTGACGATCAATCTGTAATTTTCCGGCGACCGATCCGACGTCCAGAGAGGCCGCACGCGCCACCAACCTGGTCTGCGAGTGGGCGACACTCGCTTCACGCGCTGCACGCGCGTCTCAAGGTAGAAGACGAGCCACGTCACCCGACACGTCACTAGCCACGTCAGCGCACTTTTCGCCACATCAGCAGTTCACGTAAGCAGGTCGCCACGTCAGCAAAGCCACGTTAGCGTGCCACGTCACCTGACATGTGTCTCCACGTCAGAGCCACGTCAGCACTATGGACCCCATCTGCCACGTCAGCAAATCGTTGGAAAATTTCATTTTGGCCCCTGTATTTTCGAGTAATTTCATTTTGACCCCCTGAGTTTATGAAATTGACATTTCAGTCCCTAGGAAATATCATTTTGGCCCCTGTAGTTCTGGTGTGCCCCCTTTTAGTTTCTGAAATTTCAGTTTAGCCCTTAAGAAATTTCAGTTTAGTCCTTAAAGTTTCCAAGCTTAGTATTTATTGTATAAAAGGAATTTTTGAGCCCCGGAAGAGGTTATTCCACCTAAGTTGACCGTTCCGGACGTAACGGTGGGCTCGGATTTTTGAAATTCAATTTCCATTTTAGTGAATTATTTATTCTAAAATGGAAGAATCATCCGGAGCCATGATAAAATTGATTGCTACCAATTACACACTATGGAGGCCCAGGATGGAGGATCTCCTTAGTTGTAAGGATCTATATGACCCTATAGAATTTGAAGGGCAGAGACCTGAGACAGAAAAAGAGGCAGAGCGGAAGAAAATTAATAGAAAGTGCATCGGTCAGATCAGACAATGGATCGATCATAGTGTCTTCCACCATGTAGCCAAAGAAACAGATGCATATACTCTATGAAAAAAATTAAAGAGTATGTATCAAGCCAAGTCAGCACGGAACAAAGCCATCCTGATGAGACGGCTTGTAAACTTGAAGTTGCGGAGCGGAACTCCTGTAGCAGAACATACAAGTGAGTTCCAGAACTTGGTGAACCAGTTGACAGCAGTCGATTTACAGCTTGGGGACGAAGAACAAGCCCTTCTACTTCTCAGTTCCCTTCCAGACTCTTGGGAGACGTTAGTGGTTTCCATCAGTAATTCAGCACCCGGAGGCAAACTTACCTTGTCAATGGTTAAGGATGCCTTGATGAACGAGGAGGCGAGAAGAAAAGATGCAGGCGCCAATCAAGATGAAGCCTACATCATGGAGAATCGGGGAAGACAGTCTCGAGGTGAAGACTGGAGAAGAGGTAGAAGCAAAAGAAGAGGTAGATCGACAAACAGAAGGGGCAAGTCATCAGATGGGCGGAGACCCACATACAAATGCTATCACTGTGGCAAAGAGGGTCACATGAAGAAAAATTGTCGCAGTTTTCAGAAGCAAAACCAGGAGAGTTCACAAGCACAAAGCTGCGAAGAGCCACGAGTTACAGTTGTAGAAGATGTGACCATTTGTGCAGAAGAGACGTGCTTCCACACAGCAGACCAAGGAGTAGAATGGGTAATTGACACAGCAGCTTCATGCCACGTCACTCCTTGCAGAGAGATCTTCACCACGTACAAAGCAGGAGACTTTGGGATAGTGAAGATGGGTAACAACAGCACCGCCAAAATTATGGGAATTGGTGATGTTCAATTCCAAACGAACGTCGGATGCAAAATAACTTTGAAGGACGTTTGTCATGTGCCAGATCTTCGACTCAACTTGCTCTCGGTAAAAGCCTTTGATCAGCAAGGCTATGAGAGTTGTTTCACCAATGGTACATGGAAAATGTTAAAAGGGGTCATGGTGGTTGCTCGAGGTAAATTATGTGACAATCTTTACAGAACCCATGTAAAGATAAACGGAGAGAGCCTTCATGTAGCAGAGCACATGGTACCTCTAGATTTGTGGCATAAAATGCTCGGTCACATGGGTGAAAAGGGTTTATCAACCCTTCAGAAAAAGAAGTTGATCACTGTTTCCAAGGATGCAGCGTCTCATCCTTGTGACTATTGTTTTTACGGGAAACAACGGAGGGTGTCATTCAGCTCCTCATCAGTGAAGAAAACAAAGCTGTTGGAGCTAGTACACAGTGATGTATGCGGACCTCTCGAAGTCGAGTCCTTAGGCGGTAAAAGGTATTTCTTGACCTTTATTGATGATGCATCTCGGAACGTGTGGGTGTATTTTCTCAGGACGAAGGATGAAGTTCTGGAGAAGTTCAAGGAGTTTCACGCCATGTTAGAACGTGAAACAGGTAAGAAATTAAAATGCCTTCGATCAGATAACGGAGGCGAATATACTTCCAGAGAGTTCAATGCCTACTGTCGAAGATATGGCATTCGACATGAAAGAACAGTCCCACGCACACCACAACACAATGGAGTGGCCGAGAGAATGAATCGAACCATCATGGAACGAGTCAGAAGCATGCTCAGATTGGCTAAGTTACCCAAGCCATTCTGGGGGGAGGCAGTTCGCATCGCCTGTTACTTAATCAACAGAGCACCATCAGCACCACTGAACTTCGAGATTCCAGAAAAGGTATGGTCTAATAAAAAGCCCTCCTATAATCATTTGAAAGTGTTTGGTTGTTTAGCCTTCGTACATGTATCCAAGGAGCTCAGACAGAAGCTCGATGCAAGAACTGTTCCATGTATCTTCATCGGTTATGGAGATGAAGAATTCAGATACAGATTATGGGATCCCAAAGAAAAGAAAGTCATCCGGAGCAAAAATGTGGTATTTCACGAAGACCAAACATATGAGGACGCTGAAAAGACAACAATATCTACAAATCCCACTAGTAGTGCCCCAGATATTGTTGCAGATTCTACCCCAACACCAAATGCTACAAGAAATGACGAAGTACCAGAAGAAGTTCCAGAAGCAAATCAGGAGGAAGAAAATGAAGAGATTGCTGAGCCGGGGGAGCCACAATCACCCATAGAAGCTGCTGTACCTCCTGGAAATGAAGAACCTCAGCTACGACGATCTGAGCGAGGTCGGATTCCGTCGAGGAGATATCTGGAATCAGAGTACACACTGCTTACTGATGAGGGGGAGCCAGAAAGCTTTCATGAAGCTTTATCTCATCCAGACACAGAACGATGGCTGCATGCAATGCGAGATGAGATGAATTCTCTAGAGAAGAACAAAACTTATGAACTGGTCGAGCTCCCAGATGGAAAGAAGGCACTGAAGAACAAGTTGGTATTCAAGCTCAAGAAAGATGGAACAGGAAAGGTGATGAAGCATAAAGCCCGATTGGTGGTAAAAGGATTCCTTCAGAAGAAAGAAATTGACTTTGATGAAATATTCTCATCGGTAGTAAAAATGTCCTCAATCCGCGTCATCCTCGGATTGACCGCAAGTCTTGATTTGGAGCTTGAACAGATGGATGTGAAGACAACATTTCTTCATTGAGACTTGCATGAAGAAATCTATATGGAGCAGCTAGAAGGGTTCGAGGTTCCAAAAAAAGAACACCTCGTGTGCAAGCTCAAAAAGAGCTTGTATGGCCTCAAACAAGCACCAAGGCAATGGAACAAGAAGTTTGACTCCTTCATGGTGAGTCATGGGTACAAAAGAACCGCTGCAGACCAATGCGTCTACTTTCAGAAACTTCCAGGTGGAGACTTTGTTGCATTAATGTTATATGTAGACGACATGTTGATCGTCGGAAAAGATGCAACAAGAATAAAGTAGCTGAAGAATGAACTATCAAAAACCTTCGATATGAAGGACTTGGGACCAGCTCAGCAAATCTTGGGGATGCACATTCGTCGAGACAGGAAACAAAAGAAATTATGGCTGTCTCAAGAAAAATATGTTGAACGTGTGATTCAAAGGTTCAACATGGATAGTGCTAAGCTAGTTAGTGTACCACTGGCTAACCACTTCAAGCTGAGCAAGAGATCATGTCCCTCATCCAAGAAAGAGATAGAGGACATGGCGTCGGTGCCCTATTCTTCTGCTGTAGGAAGTTTGATTTATGCCATGGTGTGTACAAGGCCAGATATTGCTCATGCTGTAGGAGTCGTGAGCAGATTTCTTTCCAATCCAGGGAAAGAACATTGGGAGGCAGTCAAGTGGATTCTCAGATACCTTAAAGGTACTTCGAAGATATGCTTGTGTTACGGGGGAGCTGATCCAATCTTGGAAGGCTATACAGATTCAGATATGGCCGGAGATCCTGACAGTAAGAAATCTACATCAGGTTTTGTTTACACTTTTGTAGGGGGAGCTGTATCATGGCAGTCAAGACTACAGAAGTGTGTTGCGCTATCCACGACAGAGGCAGAATACATTGCCGTAGCGGAAGCTGGAAAAGAAATGTTGTGGCTGAAGCGATTTCTCCAAGAACTTGGGATTGAGCAAAAGGAGTATAAAGTACACTGTGACAGTCAAAGTGCTTTGGATTTGAGCAAGAATTCAGTGTACCATTCTCGAACGAAGCATATCGACATCCGCTATCATTGGATACGAGAGGTGATGGACAAGCAACTGTTAAAACTAGTGAAGATCCATACTAAAGAGAATCCAGCCGACATGTTAACAAAAGTGGTCACCAGAGACAAGCTAGAACTATGCAGAGACATAGTTGGATTAGAAGCTGTCTAATTACTTTTGTTGTTACTCCCTTTTCACATGGGATGGAGGGGGAGAATTGATGAGATCATGCATGACATGCATGAGTTCTAGAATTCTGCTGAGCTCATGCATGACATGCATGGCTTCCAGAATCCCTCCCATGTGAATGCATTGATAGTCAAATTAGTTGGGCACCTCCAATTTTGAAAGTCAAAGGAAGTAGCCAAATTGATTTGAAATTGTGTGCAGAATTTTCCCTATAAATATGGGACGAATTCTGCCTTGTTTATGCATTAGAGAGATTCCAAAGAGAGTCCAGAGTCTAAACCAGTGAGTTTAGGATTAAGAGAGAGAGCCAGGAGAGCTCCAGAAAATTTAGGGGAGTTTTTGTATAATTCTTGTATATTAATTTTCTCTGTTAATACAAGTCATTTTTCTCCCAAATTCTGTTCTGAGTTTGCATTGCATCCCCAACAATCTGTGCCGTTCAGCATGCCGTCCTTATGCATCAGCTATTTGCAGTCCAATCTGCGTTGACGTAGCAGTCGCTTGTGGAACTTGCGAAAATGTTGCTAGGGCAAGTTGCGCTAACAGTTGTATCCAAGGTTGTTCAGCCAATTGTCAAGTGTAAAATCCACCTGTTTCCGTTATATCTATGCGTGGTATGTATAAATCTTAGACTCCATAACATTACCTCATATTTTATTTTCTTTTTAACTTACATCTCAAATATTTTTCTCCATATATGAAGTTGAGATAAACAGAAACTTGGTTTTACTTTTCTCGCTACTGAATTGGCTCGATTTCAATTATTTTTGCAGTTTCTAAGAGGCTAAAGGATATCCAGGCTCTGGGTTTCTCAGAATAAAACGCCTTCTCATGTACTGTTTGAATAAAAACTGGACATCTCGTGTGCACGGTCCAGTTCTTTTACAGATTGAATAATTTGGATTTTCAGGCATTATAACCTTTGGGGTTGACCACTTGTACTTTTCTTACCATTTATTGGAAAATCAAATATTACGATGCTTATTATTATTATATGCTACATTTTTGCTCTCCCTCTCTCTCTTTCTCTCTACTATTGTTCCTATTCCAAGTAATTATTTTCAATCGACAAGTACATCTCTTTTAAGAGGAAAATTAAAGAATCAGATGCATGCCATATCTTGCACAATAATCGTGTGAATACATATTATTTGTGCAATGGCAAATAAAAAAGTTAAGAATACAAATGTTTATGTAAGTTAACTTAAACTATAAGTGGGAAAAAAAAAAGAATCCTCTACTTATCTAACAAATAATCCAATAAACAAAGATACTGAGAGAGTAACAATTAAAGGGTTAAATAAAAAAAAATATTTGTACAATAATAGGAGAAGGGCTGTTTAACATAATAAATTTGATAAGAATGTTAAAACCTTATCTTGATGCACTTATATATTTCTTTGGAGAGATTGAGTAAGGGTTTTGCTTCAATATACAAATTAAAAAAACCAAATTTGTACAATAATGTGAGAAGGGCTATTTAACATAATAACCGATAAGATTGTTAAAACCGAAGTAAAAAAATTCGGTAATTTTATTATTAGCTCCGTTTAAGTTTGAAGTGCTGTTTAGTTGGAAAAAGAATAATTAATTGATTATAATTTTATTTATTTCATTAATTTTTTACTCACATTTTTTCAATAATTATATTGATTTTTTAATATAATAAATATGTATACATGGTTGAGATTGAAACCGCAAATTATTTTCTTGAGTTTGCCATTTATGGAAGCACATCTGATGTCAATATTAAAATCAAATCGTCTTGCACTCAAACATAACATATTATAATTTGCATATTTCCTCACCTTAAAAATGAGATAAAATTGTCTGGTCTAATGAGATTATGAGAATTTATTTTTTAATATATGGATTTGAGTGATAAAAGAAAATTGCTTGTAAAAAGTAGAAATCAAAACTAGGAAAAGACCAAAGTAAAGTCGATCAAGCCATTTAGTCGATTGTTAATACTTCACCCTGTAGCTGCCATCGAAACTGCCAAGCCATGATCTTCATGTCCCCTGGCAAAATATGGTCATGCAAGGTTAAAAAGCTACTTTTAGAGTTATGAAGATAAAATAATTAAAATTTAATTTATTAAAGCTTAATCAATGAGGTGTATTTAGAAGAATAAATATAGAAATCAATTTTTTGGGGGTCATATAAAACTTATTTTGCCCCCACTTCTATTAAATTATTATTTAGCTAACTCATTGTATGTTGGATATTTAAGTCCAATATATGTAAAAAGATTAATTAGTCTAAATTAATATAATGCTTCCGAGAGTGTTTTGGCTATAAATTTTCTATTACTATAACCTATGGAAATTACTAACAACCAAAGCTTGTAGGTTTATGGTAAAGAGTAATGATACTCTTCTCAAATTTTTATTTTATTTTATTTTATCTCAAAACTCATTCTAAATAATGAGTGATATTGTGTGGCACTACCATATCACTTATCACATCATCCCATGTTGCATATATTAAATTTCACATTATTTAGTATTAGTTTTGGCGCATAAATCCTAGTTGAATTCAGTGTTAGACCTGAGGACTTGTGCTCCTATGCCAAAAGGATTGCGCTCCTGCACAACTTTTGGTAGAGATGTTGCGCTCTTGCACAAGATGAGTTGCACCGCTATGCAATGACATAGGAAAGATGCTTTGTCTTTAGGTAGAGACCTTGCACTCCTATGCAAGACACATTGTGTAGCGGCGCAAATGGCGGTTGCTATTCATGTCAAGACACTATTTAAAGACTTTTGTTTCTATTTTAGATAGAACTTAATAATATTCTTTTGGGTTTCTAGGGAAATGTATAGGGCTAAGAACGAGTGTTGTTCTTAATGAGAGAGAGTATTGTAACCACTTGTAATTTGTTTTTCTTCATAGTTGAAATTCTTCTATAGCCTTCTCGATGGATGTAGGTTCTCTTTAAATCAAAACCACTTAAATCTTGGTGTCTTTCTCTTGTGTTTATTGTCACTTGTTTGGTTGCTTGCGTTGATTGATATCTCTATTGTGCTTTGCTATTGTTGGATTCTTGGGCGGAATTAGTTGGCAAGATCCTTGGTTTCACAACAATCTGGTATCAAAGCCTTAGTTTTGACCTGTTTTTGCATACAACCTATTCATGAAAATTCCTAAGTTAGATATAATAGCTAGAACAAAGTTTGAAATAGAGAAGTTTGATGGGAATTGTGACTTTGGTCTTTGGAAGAAGATGAGGGCGATTCTAGTGCAACAAAAGTGCACCGAGGCTCTTAAAGGAAAAACTACCATAAAAGAAGATCTATCTGAGGAGGAGAAAGATGAGATATTGAGAATAGCCTATAGCACTCTCATTCTCTACCTGGTAGATAATGTTCGGTGACAAATCGATGGAGAGGATAGCCTATAGCACTCTCATTCTCTAACTGGTAGATAATGTTCGGTGACATATCGATGGAGAGGATAGCCTACAGCACTCTCATTCTCTACCTGGTAGATAATGTTCTGTGACAAATCAATGAAGAGGATACTACGGCAAAGGTTTGGCTAAAAATTGAATCTTTCTATATGACTAAATCTTTGCCTAATAAGATTTATCTTAAATAGCAACTATTTGGGTTCAAGATGGACATATCTAAGGTAGTAGAAGATAATCTTGGTGACTTTAAAAAAATTGTGGTTGCCCTCGTTAATGTTGATGAGAAAATTAGTAATGAAAATGAAGCAATTATACTTTGAACTCTACCAGATAATTTCGGGGAGGTTAAATCTGCCATTAAGTATGGTAGAGGTAGTCTTGATCTAGATGATGTACATAGGGCCCTAAGATTAGGACTGAGAGAAAAAGTAAAACTAATGGAAAAGGTTTGATAGCGAGAGGTAGATCAGAGAATAGAGAGCAAAAGGGCAAGGGCAACTCGGGATCGAAGTCAAAATTCAAACAATGTAAGAGATGCTATCATTGTAAGATTGAGGGTTAGTTCAGGCGTGACTGTTTTGATTGGAAGAACAAAAAGGAGAAGGGAGTTGAGGATAGTGATGCAGTTATCACATCAACATGAGACGATGCAAGTGCACAGGTTTTAACAATGTTAGACATGAGATTTGATGGTGAGTGGATTCTAGATTCGGGCTGCACATTCCATATATGTCATAAGAAATAATTTTTTGCTTCTCATCAGTCAGTAGATAGGGGAAAAGTTTTGATGGGGAATATGTAGCTTGTGATGTGGTAGGAATCAGTTGTATCAAATTAAGGATATTTGATGGGTCTATCAGAATCTTGAAGGAAGTGAAGCATGTTCCTAGGTTAGAAAGGAACTTGATTTCCTTGGGCATGTTAGATAAAACGGGTTGTGAATATAAGGCATCATATAGGATGTTACGTGTGACAAAGGGAGCACTTGTTGTCATAAAAGCCATGATTCATAATGGCTTGTATGTGTTGCAAGGGAAAGTCTTAACTGGTGAACCAATAATTGAAGAGGCATCTGATAGGGATAAAACCAAGCTTTGGCATCAAACACTTAGTCATATCAGTGAGAGAGGTTTAAAAGAACTGAATAGTCAAGGGTTATTGTGTGGTGATCTAGTGGATAAACTTGAGTTTTGCGAGCACTGTGTCTTTGGAAAGCAATGTCGACTATGTTTCTCAACGAGTGTTCGTACTACAAAGGGTCTCTTGATTATGTGCATTAATATCTCTAGGGTCCAACTAGCAAGCCTTCATATGGTGATAACATAATTGATAATTATTCTAGGAGAGTGTGGATTTACTTGTTGAAACATAAGAATGATTTGAAAAGTTTAGATTATGGAAAGAGCTTGTAAAAATTCAGACTAGTAAAAGGGTGAAGAAACTTAGGACAGATAATGGGCTTAAATTTTGTAGTCATGAGTTTGATTCTTATTGTAAAGAACATGGAATTATGAGGAATAAAACTGTTAGGGTTACCCCTTAACGAAATGGTTTAGGTGAGAGAATTTATAGGACTTTGGTGGAGAGAGTTAGGCTTGCTTTGAAATGCAGGACTAGGAAGAGTTCTGGGCTAAAGCTATGAGTACTACAACTTATTTAATAAATAGAAGTCCTTCTACGGCTATTGATTGTAAAACACCCGAGGAGAAGCGGTGTGGTAGACCAGCTAATTATGACAATTTGAGAGTGTTTGGCTGCACAGCATATGCACAAATGAATGATGGGAAGTTAGAGCCCAGAGCATTAAAATGTATCTTTGTTGGCCACCCTGAGGTACAAAAGGCTATAGATTGTGTTACATGGCTCAGAGACTATCAAAACCAATTATTAGTAGAGATGTTGTCTTTAATGAAGATGAAATTCTAGGATCAACTATGTAGCAAGGTGGAGTTTCTACGATAGACAAATCTAAGGCAGCTGGTTCAGAGTTGCAGATTGTTGGTTTTGAGTTGAGTATGTAAGTTTTATTCGTCAACTAGTAACTGAGGATGCACATGAGCCTAAGAAATAACAACAACCATAACCAGATTATAGATTAGCGAGGGACAGAGAAAGGAGACTAATTGTACCTCTAGAAAGGTATGGGTACTTGGACTTTGTGACTTATGCTTTAAATACAACCGATGTAATTGATGAAAATGAGCCACTTATATACATGGAGGTTGTGGGTTGTAATGAGTACGTCTAGTGGAAAGAGATAATGTTAGATGAAATTAACTCTTTGAAAAAGAATAAGACATGGGAGATTATAAAGAAGCTTGAAAAACAAAAGTTTATTGGTTGTAAATGAATATTTAAATGAAAAGAAGGTTTGTTAGGTGAGAAGCCTAGATACAAGGCTAGGCTAGTGGCTAAGAGGTTTACACAGCGTGAAAGGATTGATTATAATGAGATCTTCTCTCCAGTGGTGAAACACACGTCGATTAAAGTTCTTCTATTATTTATGGTATGTTTTGATCGTGAGCATGAGCAAATGGATGTCAAAACTGCATTTTTTCATTGTAAACTATAAGAGCCAACCTGAGGGATTTGAACTTCCAGGTAAAGAATATTGTATTTGCTTATTGAGAAAATCATTGTATGGTTTGAAGCAAAGTCCAAGACAATGGTATCAGCAGTTTGTTATATTTATAATGGGTAAGGGTTTCTCAAGGAATTCTTATGATAGTTGTGTTTACTATAGGGGAACTACATGTCTAGACAAGGTCTACTTGCTCTTGTATATGGATGATATGCTTATAGCCAGTAAGGTAGTCTAAAAAGTTCAAGGCTTAAAGAAGTTGCTGCAAACTCAGTTTGATATGAAAGACTTATGAAAAGCTAAGAGGATATTAAGGATGGACATTCATAGAGATAAAGACAAAGGTACACACTTCTTGTCTCAGAAAAACTGTCTTAAAAAAGTCTTGCATTAGTTTAACATGGGTGGTGTAAAGGCTGTTAGTGTACCATTGGCAACGCATTTTAGACTCTCATCTGAGTTGTGTCCCAAGGCAGATGAGGAGAAACTTTAAATGGATAGGATTTCATATGCGAATGCATTAGGGAGTGTCATGTACTTGTGGTGTGCACTCATCCAGATATTACATAGGCTGTATTATTGTCAGTAAGTTTATGGCTAATCCAAGTAAGGTTTATTGAGAAGCAGTAAAATAGTTGTTGAGATTCTTGAGAGGATCAATCGATAGAGGATTGATGTTTGGCAAAGTAGAACAAGAAGGAAATGTTTTAGAAGGCTTTGTTGATGCGGATTATGCAACGTATCTTGATAAAAGAGATCTCAAACGGGCTATGTGTTCACATTTGGTGTAGGATATGTTACAAAGCTCAGTTACTGCCCATTGTCACATTATCAACTGCAGAGTCTGAATATATTGTCGTTACTGAAGTTATAAAATAAGCTTTGCGGTTAATGGGTTTGGTAGCTAAACTTGGAGAATCACAAAAGTCTATCACCGTGTTTTGTGATAGTCAAAGTGCTAAACATTGACAAAGAATCAAATGTATCATGAACGTACTAAGTACATCGATGTGAGGTTACATTTTGTTTGTGATGTTGTAACAAAAAGGCATATAAAAGTGGAGAAATTTCCTATGAAAGACAATCCAACTGATATGACTACGAAGGTAGTATCGTTGAGTAGGTTCTTACATTGTCTGGATCCACTACAACAAAATAGAGTTTTTGTGTCACAATTTTTATGTCAGTTTTCAGAAGAGTGACACATAATTACATCCTAAATCCAGTCAAACGCCATATATGTCCTACATTAAAAAGGCAGGATAATATGTGTCATGACACAATTTTTAGTGTGACACATATTACCAACTATGAAAAGAATAAAACCCTAACAACGTTTATCTCTCTCGATTCACGCCTATCTCTCTCGTTGCTTCAGCTGCTGTTATTCCTCATCTCCGTCGACTGCCTTCAACCGCTCAACACGCCTCATCTCTCTCTCTTGCCTTCAGCCGCTCAACATGCCTCATCTTTGTCGATTGCCTTCAGCAGCTCAACACCCCACAATCTCTCTCGATTAATCAAAACCCATCTGCTCACATTCGAATCCCATCTCGATTAATCAAGGTTTGTCATCGTTTTCGTCATCTCATCTTCATCACAATGAATTAAATTCGGTTTGAGCTCTCATCTCTCATTTTTTGTTTTATTTTATTGCTTATGCGATTAATTCCTATCTACTTCCATGGGCCTCTGTGTGTGTTTCTGGGTTTGTATTTTGGAAAGGTTCTGAGCTTTGAATTAATTACAAGTTTCTTTTCATTGATTTCTCATTCTTACAAGGTGATCATAACTCTTAGATGCGATTTTATTTTCTGTTCAGTATTGCCGACTTATTTCCTATAGTTAGCTTCAACTTTGTTGGAAGGGCATCCCTAGTTATAAATCCACAAGACTACCTTGTACAGCAGAAATCTCTTGTGAGTTGCACTACAAGAGATCCAGGCTTTCACGGCGGGTATCTGCGGTGATTTTTAAAAACCACCGTATAAAATGGAATGCGAACCCATATGAGGCGATTATTAAAACCATCGTATAAGGCTCCCACCAATTTCACCCTAGCATCGCTTTCTAACATTTTCTTTCTTATCTTTCTAACATTTTCCCTCTTATCTCTCGCGACTTCTCTGTAATTGTCCTCAATTTCCCATTGCCTTTTTTCTGCCTTTCTGTTGTCCTTAATTTCCCTCCCATTGCCTGCTTTCTTCCCTCTAATTGTCCTTAATTTCCTTTCTGTTGTTGCTTTCTTCCCTTCTTTTGCCATTACCCTCAATTTCCCATTCCCTTCTTTTATCGTTACACTGCTTGCTTCAATTTTAGTTTCACTGCTTCTTAACTTTCGTTTAGCTTCAATTTGTCAACTGAATTTTTTAAGATTACAGAAAAGAAAGCTACGTCACAAAGCAATTGAACGAAAAGGAAAGCTAGGTTACCGTTCAACTGAAAGGATAGAACAAGTGATTGACTACATGAATGATTGATTGTCACGCCAAGCTTTCATTTGTAGTCTCGCTGCCAAGCCTCTTCACTGGTAAATATTTCTCTTTGTCCCTCTTTCTCCACCAAGCTTCTTACATTTTTTTACTTTGGGTTTTAAGATGTGGCTTTTGGTGGAGGCGATGGAGCTGTGGTTGTGATGGGTGGAGTGTTATTGATGTCATTGTGGGCTTTTGGTGGAGGCAATGGAGTGGTGTGGTAGTGACGGTGGAGTGGTGGCAGTGATGTCTATTTTATGCAGTTTTTATGGTTTTTTTTTTAATTTTTAAGTTCCATGTGGTGGTTTGTCAATGTTCCTTCTCTGGTTTTGTTATTTATTTAATTCTTAATTTTATGAATTCTTTGGTTTTTTTGTAGTGTATTCTCTTGTTTTTTTTCACAGTATTTGGTTTTAATTTCTGCATTTTTTTTAAGTTACATGTTGTATTTTCTTGATACCAGTCGAATGGGCTTCGTTGAAATTGGAATTTATGTAAGCCACTCTCTGCATTTATCATATCAGTTAACCTAATAGAATGGTACACGTATGATTGAATCTAATCAACTATTGGTAATTGTCAATTGAGCTCTGTTTTTGGGAATCGATTATCTGGCAATATTCCAAACGATTTGGGGAACATTACCAGTCTCATAAACTTGTAAGCTATAAATTCTTGGAATAAAACAAATTTGTTTGTTGCGCTGATATGACAGTTGTTGCTTTGCAGTCCTTGCAAAATCTATTTGCTATTCAGAATAAACTAGTTTGATTATTGTCCCACCTGGAGAAAGTGGACTTCCTTTGTCCATCAAAGGCACACAAAATGCAATTGTTGTGCTTCAATCACTCGGAATATTTTCATTGGTGTTTACATGTCCAAGCATGTGAATGTTCCTATATACTAGTTAGTTGAATTTCAGACAATGTATTTTACAACATGTGAATGGATTAGAAATCTCAGTTATGTATTTTACCAGGGACCTTGAAGCAAACCAGTTTTCGAGAACAGTCCCTACAAAGCTTGGGAATTTGATTAACTTGAAAACCTTGTAAGGCATTAACAATGCTCTTTTTGGTTAGTTTTTTTTCCCTGGTCAGTGTATTCATTGGTGTCATGAATTAATTTTTGGCTGTAGGAAACTGTCCTCCAATAGTTTGACTGGAAATGTGCCGTTGGAACTCTCTGAGTTGAAAAATTTGACTGATTTGTAAGTTTTTTAACATTGTTGTTGTATAATTATGCCCAAAATTTGCCAGAAGTGTAAGCTTTACTCTCTTGGTGTTGCACAATGCAGTAGGATAAATGATAATAACTTCAATGGGAGCATACTAGAATTTATACAAAACTGGAAGCAACTTGAGAGATTGTAAGATCTTTTACTTTCTAAAGGTTTTTCAACTTGCTGCATTCTAGTCCTCAAATGCCTTTGATAGGTTTATTTGAATTGACGTAGAGAAATTCAAGGTAGTGGACTGAAAGGGCCCATTCCTTCATCAATCTCTGTTTTGGAGAAACTAAAGCAATTATGAGTGAATATTTATAAACAACCTACAATTTGAATAATTTAATACATGAGTTCATGAAAGTATAATACAGTGACTAGTCTTAGTGAAAAGATTTGATCATATTGGTACTCTTATATGCAGGAAGATTAGTGACATTGATGGAACAAATCAGACTTTTCCTGACCTTAGTAGCATGACAAGCCTTACAAGGATGTAGGTTCATCGCCTATTTCCTCTTTTCTAGCTTATGGAAAGAGAAGTACAATTATTCACTTTACAATTGACAATGTCTTGACATTGGCTTTTCAGGATGTTGAGGAATTGCAGTATTTCAGGAGAGATACCTACATATGTCTGGAAAATAAATTTGCGAGTCCTGTATGTTCCATTTTTAATTATCAATTTCTAAGATTATATACCTGGACACTGAAAACTGACTTCCGAAATAGCATCTATTTATAAGGATGTCAAATTATTATGGGATATGATTCACATCTTTGCTTCTTTGCGGATTTTAGTTACCAAAAAAAAAGGGGATATCATTGTTGCTGTTAGGGCATAGACTTTAAATGCATGCATGTGCTTAATTTTTTGTGATTTCTCTTGTTTTTCAAATAGGGATCTCAGTTTTAACAAGCTATTTGGGGAAATTCCTAATTTTGCAATTGCTCGGAATTTTAGATTCATGTAAGTTAATGAAACCAATTTACTAGACTTTCATTGGTCATTTGGAAAAATCCAGAACACTAACTGCTTGATTTGGCCTTGAGCAGCTTTCTAACTGGCAACTCTCTCAGTGGGAATGTACCGGCGTCATTCTTGAGGAGAGGGATTAATGTGTGTGTATCTTATCTCTTGGATTCTTCAAGTTCTTCAAATAATATGAGGAATTATGAACATCTATATTTGTTTTATACAAACATCATTTTGGTTACCTCAATAATATCAACAATCTGTTAAATATTTATCTACTCAGATTCCCTATGTTGGAATGGTCTCTATTCTTGCAGATTTCTCCATGTTCACTAAGCGTCCAGCATGATATTTTTCATGCTAAGTAAACTTTGAAATTGATGTTTATATAATTGTCCTCTAATTGTATGTTTTCGGATTTTATGACATAGATGATTAGAGCTGATAGTGCAGGATTATCATGGTCATTATTTTACTTTGTTGCTGCTCCTCTCTTTAAAGTACTAATATTATGTTTAAAAACCAAAGATTAATTTATAGAGGGAATCTTTTGCACATTTCAAATTTCCTCATCATTCGTAATGAAGTTTCTTGGTTCTGTCTCTTTTGCCATGCAGGGATCTTTCATACAATAATTTCACTCAACAAGCTCCTGGCCAACCTGCTTGTGATGAGTTGCAGTTAGTATATTTTTCTCTATTAGTGGATAAACAATCTGCTTTGCTTGCTTGTGTCATAGTCTCATGTGGTGGATCACAGTTCTGATCTTTGCTTTATCTTTTGTTATTTTTAGGAATCTAAATCTGAACTTGTTCCAAAGCTCTTCAGTGGAAAACAACCTGTGAGTTGATGGAGTAAATAATTTTATTTCATTTATTCACCTCTTTTCCCCACAATTTTGTTTATGAATTTTCTAGTATTTGATTCATGAAAATATATTAAGCTGCTGAAATATATGTTTGCTGGTAAATACAGGCAGAAGTGCTTTCTGGACTTCTTTACAGACTCAGGAACTCACCTCCAAACAGGTAAATACTTGCCATGAAAGTGCTATTGTTATGATAATTTTTCTTCAATTCCTGAATCGAAGGCCCAATACTAAAGGCTCTAATATATATTTAACCAACTCTCAGGCATTTTTTGTGCCTTCTTCTGGTTACATTAGGTTCTTATGGATAGAGAAAGTGTTATGTGAATGGAATTCTTATCAATTTTTTGTGAATGGTCTCTTTCAAACAATAGAGATCAAATTCTTCTCTCTTTCTCCACCGTCTTCGAAGCCAAATATAGTGACAAGGATATTTAGAAGCTCAGACAATAATATGCCCTGAAAGGAAAAAGGAAGTTTAGAAACTGAACTCAGCTGCTATGCTATATTATAAGAGATAAAAGTTCAACTGTAACCATTTAAAAATCTTAAATTTTGGGACATTTAATTCATGATGGGAAAACATTGCCAAAAAGTTAAAAGATGTAAAATTTTAAAATTTTGACTCTTATTCTCACTGCTTAATACCTTACAATGCCAGCTGTTACCATATTTTGAAGGGAAAGTGGGCAGCCCATTACCACCACCCAGTCTCCAGGGCAAAGCTTACTTGAACTACCAAGTTTTGCAGTTGGCAGTGGAGTTTTTGAATTGATCTTTTCAATAGCAATATCTAAATGACCATCTTGCAGAGTTACATCAAATGAACAATTCATCGAATTTAGAACTTAAAGATGAAAAAGAGAAAGGATAAAATAAGGATCTCAAAAGTAAAATTTAAATGGGGGATGTTCATGTTTCCAAAGCATAGATTAATGGGTTTATAACTGTGTATTCTCTTTGTTGCATTGTGCTACCTGTCTCCTGGTATATTTTCCTAATTGTTAATATCATGATTCATATATAAGAAAGCAAAAATAAAAGAAAATATAATTTACTAAGTTTTCCCACCCCCACGCCTTCTCCCCCTCTTAAACCCTGCAGTTTGAAAGCAGACCAGATACTTTACAATGCATAACTAGCACTTCTTGCTATGATTTGAGCATTGAGGCTATTCTTGCGATAAGGATGGTCACTGTCTTAAGTAATTTTGCTAGGAGGACTTTATGATGATCTTGATCAGAGAGAAACAATGTACTATAAAAATCAGTTATTGCTAAAAATCAAGATACAAATCTTTGTTTTTAGTTATGTTCTGGACCTTGCTACTCAGTTTTGTTATTTTTATTAAAATACACTTATAGAGAAACATTTTAGTTTTATCTTGGTAGGAGAGACAGTTTTTGGTCATTATTTTAGTGGGAGACACTTATAGAGAAAGATTTTAGTTTTATCTTGGTAGGAGAGACAGTTTTTGGTCATTATTTTAGTGGGAGAAAATCTTTTATCATTATTTATTTTGTTTGATGCCCAGAACTCCCCTCTTGTTTCCAAGTTCTAAATTGGGGTTACATTTACACTCTACAAGCTTGGTGTGAGATATAAGTAGGTGTTCCCAAGTTTATTTGAACCTTTGACATTATTGATAGGATCAAAGGGATTCTTAGCTCTAAGCCCAACTCTTGGTACTTATATGATGTAGAAGGTGCATCCTTTAGTCATTATGTAATATATTTAGCTTATTCAGGCAAGTATGGAAAGACAGAAAGTAAATGGATAGTCATACTAGTGCTATTTAAGTAAACTGAATTAATTGGGACTGCCTCTTTCTTGGTAAATTATTCCTTTTTGTTAAGTAAATTATTAAAATGCTTTTAGATTATGGATGAATCTAATAATTTTGATTAACGAAAGTCTTTCTTTTTAAATATTTAGTAATATAGTCCTGTCCTCTAGAAGTAGAATCAAAAGGTTTTAGAAAACAGGGGAGGTAGTGCATTTTCGTGAACTAATTTTACGGAGAATTACATTTATGCACATTTTCTTTTGCTTCTTCTGCTGGAAATAACATAATCCTACCTCTACAATAATCATCTAGTAATGACGTGGCATTACACGAGTGCCCCGTAAACCTGGAAGAAAAAGATTAAAATTTTGAAGACTTTAAAACCTTGTTGTGTTGTGACAGTTATCTACCGACAGTTACCGTTATCGTTCTCTGCTCTGTTGTGCTCAACCTCTCAGCCATCGTAGGTAATCTTCTCTTGCCTTCCCTTTCTTCTGTTTTACCTACAATAAACTCCTTATATGAACTTGTATTTGCTGTATCCAAAAAGGTTTTCTGTTTGAAGAATCAACTTTCAGATCTGGGCTCGCTTTTTGAGTTCATAAGTGGCCTGTGATTTTAGGAGGAAGCTGAAGATTGTGTGGCTTTATAAACTCGTCATTTGAACTTGTTGACACTAAATACAAATGCGTTTTTCTATTTGAAGACTTTGATATCTGGGTTTGTTTTTACAGTTCTTAAAGTGGCCTGTGATTCTAAGAAGAGGCAGAAGGTTGTGTTTTGGAATTTTTTTTGATAGATTTTTGGTTAAATTGTGTAATTTTCTGTCTTGGGTTGTTAAAAAGACCGTGCTTTTGTTACATGATGGAAGGGACAATATTAGATGTGTGTTTGCGAGTCTTTTCTGTCTAAGAGCTTTCTAAATAGTTGTTTGTCAATGCTTTTATATTCATTTTGTAGTGGTGGGTTAAAAAAGATAAGAGTAATTTTTTGGTTGGTTAAAAATCAATTGGTTTATAGGTGAACAATCAGTTAAAAAAAAATGGTTACATACAGTTTTAGAACTACTTTCTTCAAAAAATCAATTGCTCTAAAAAAAGTTTACTTATAATATTTTTTTTTTCTTTCATTCTCAAAACCCATTAGCAAGATTTATGAGTTTCAACTTAACTTATCTTAGGTTCATGATAACCTATTATGAATTATAGTAGAAACAAATGAGAAAATTTCAAAGTGATGTTTCCTTACATCTTGAGATTTGTTCACAAATTTCTTTGTGCAAGCCTGATTTGCTGCATCTTGTATGCATTATGTTGATAAAATTGTTCTTAAATTATGAGGAATGACGCTATCTTTTGTTCCTCTCACTGTCATGTTTGTAGACATTCTCCACTCAAAGCTTTTATGTTATGTTTTCTCATAACAGGAGTCAACTTATATTATTCTACAAGATGAAGAAAATGATAGCTCTTGGTTTTGAAGGGTCTACTAACAAGATTGGTGTTGGGGTTGTAACATTAGATGGAACCATTCTATCGAATCCACGCCATACCTACATTATGCCACCTGGCCAGGGATTCCTTCCCCGTGAAACTGCCCAAGACCATCTCCAACACATTCTTCCTCTAATCAAATCTGCTCTAAAAACTGTTGGAATAACCCCGGATGAAATTGATTGCCTCTGTTACACCAAGGGTCCAGGAATGGGGGCACCTTTGCAGGTTGCTACTATTGTTGTCCGAGTTCTTTCACAGCTGTGGAAGAAGCCTATTGTTGCCGCTAATCACTGTGTGGCCCATATTGAGATGGGAAGGACTGTGACTGAAGCAGATGATCCTGTTGTGTTGTATGTTAGTGGAGGGAATACATAAGTAATTGCATATAGTGAAGAGCGCTATAGGATTTTTGGGGAGACTATTGATATTGCTGTGGGCAACTGCTTGGATCGGTTTGCTAGGGGCTTAACACTCTCCAATGATCCAAGCCCTGGATATAACATTGAGCAGGTATGTTAGGATAAGTGAGTTATATTTTACTTAAGGTTGAATAAATGTCTATACTGCATGCACCTGTTTGATGTTTATCCTTGCTATTGCATGATAGAAGCTTTATGTTCCTGGATTCGTCCTTTTATTTGATGAAGATAATATTTGTATATACCTAATCCTAAGGTAGCAAGGCTTTCTTTTCCCTACCCAAGTTAAAAACTTCTCTTCTCATCCTCATTAAAAATATTAAATGGTACAATATATAATACAATTCAGTCCAATCACGTGTACCAGATGTGGTTTAAATGCAATAGTATGAACATAACTGAGCAGGCTTGCTTTTTTGTTTGCCCACGTTTGATCTATCAAGCATAAATAGTTGCCTAAGCTCCACAAATAGTGGGTTGGGCTTGTTGGTGGGGTACACTAGCCTATCAATTATTAGCTTTACTGTCATATAAAATTATATTCAATTAAACGTTAATAACAAATGCTGCCAAGACTCTTTTTGGCTTTGGTGGTAAGCAATCACATGACCATGAGTGAGGATGAGAGAAATGATCACCTTATAGCACTTTTATGGCAATTATTTACCTGTTTGGAGGTGAGTTCCTGAGTTTGTAAAGAAGCCCAGAAAGCACTTCTGCTTGTATTTACCAGCAAACATATATTTCAGCAGCTTAATATATTTTCATGAATCAAATACTAGAAAATTCATAAACAAAATTAACCTTACAGAATTCGAAGAAAAGATCATCAAACAGAAAAACTGGTGTATGGAAAGCTTTAGCTTGAACTGCAGCAACTTGTCTCATTTCACATGCCTCCACAGCCAATCTCCTCACTTTCCAACCAAAATCACCTACCAAATACTCAAAATCATCTTTTTTAAGCATGTTTCTCTCTTTCTCAACCTTATCAAGCAATCCCACTTCCTTCACTGAAGAATCAGAAACTACGACCTTATCAGCTGAGCCATATTTCTCTTGGTTATTATTAGAATCAGAAACTACATTGTGTCAAACCACAGCTTGCTAATTGTGTGCATGATATAATATGTCATATGAATTGGTTGATATAATATGTCGTAAGATTTATTAATCTTACTATTGCCTTTATGGAACGTTGCAGGTTTGCGAGGGATTTTGTATATGACAACATTGCAAACAACCGTTATACAATATTTGGTCGCTCAGACTCATGTGAGTTATATGATAATTCACATCCGTGTGAGAGCCTCTGGAGGAAGGACTACAGCTTCTGAACTTGGACAGTTCTCCCCAATTTTTGTTTGGCTTCTAAGGGTAACTTCTTCCTTTACATGTGTTGCACTTATGGGTTCACACAATATGAGTCTTTTGATTCTAGACTTGTTACTTGTTTGGAAATACAGTTATGGATGATCTCCTTTTTATTGTCATGTTCAATATGCTTTTCAAGACTTCTATTTGTAAATTGATTCTAAACTTGTTACTTGTTTGCATAGAATTTCATGATTCTGCTGTTAAATATCATGGCATAATAATAAAATGGTTAAAACAAGTATATTTTGTTCACTATGAGCGAGATGTGAATGTTGTTTCATTGTATCCAAGTATAATGATTAGAATAGTAGCATCCAGTTATCCAATTGCTTATTTATGAGTATTATGTACCGGAGTTTTATGTATTATTGCTTATTTGGTTTGGTATTATTGCTTATTTGGTTTCTTGTATGCTTACTGACACGTATTATATATTTTTTAAAGGTATATGTCGGCCAAAAACCGACACATAAAAGTTACACGAAACAATGGAATATGTGTCACTTAGTGAATGAAGTATATGTCGGTCATAAAATGACACATATGTTTCAGGAGTCCTTTTGTGTTGGTCATTCCTTGACAAGCAAATGTCGTTCCTTAACCGACACATACATTTGTGTCGGCTATAAAATGACACTAGGATGTCATTCTCTGACCGACACATAATTTGTGTCGGTCAGGGAATGACACTGGCATGTCGTTCTCTGACCGACACAATATGTGTCACTTATTGACAGACACATACTTACTAAAATTCAATATTGTATGTCGTTCTATGACCGACACAATATATGTCACTTATTGACAAACACATATTTACTAAAATTCGATATTGTATCGGTCAGGGAATGACACACGAATGTCGTTCTTTGACCGAAACAAGATTTGTGTCACTTATTGACTGACACATATTTGATAAAATCCTTTACTATGTGACACATATTTGTTAATACATGTCTGTTTGTGAACGACACATATGCTTGTGTTGATTTTACCAAGTGACACGTATAGAATACATGTCAGGCCATTTATGTCCCGCGAAGACCGACATGTATTTTGATACGTGTCATTTTTCGACCGACACAAAAGAGCTTTTTTGTTGTAGTGATCTACCAAAGGTCTAGGATGAGGTTCCTTAATGAGTTCTATTGAGGGAAGACTGTAGTGTGTTATGGAGATGGAGGATTTATAAGGTGGAGATTGGTTAGTTTTGCTCACAAATCCTAACTGAATTCGGTGTAAGACCTGGGAACCCACACTCCCGCGCAAGAAGGATTACACTCTTGCATAATTTGGCAGAGATGTTGCACTCCTGTGCAATGTGAGTTGCGCAACTGTGCAAAAATAGGAGAAAGACGCTTTGTCTTTAGGCAGAGACCTTGCGTAGGCACATTGCGCCGTGGTGCAAATGGCAGCTACTCTTCACGACCAAGACACTATTTAAATGCTTTCTTTTCTATTTGAGATCGGACTTAATTATATTCTCTTTTAAGGTTTCTAGGAAAATGCACAGGGCTAAGGAAGAGTGTTGTTCTTAGTGAGAGAGACTATTATAACACCTTGTAATCAGTTTTTCTTCATAGAAGAATCTTCTGTAGCCTTTTCAATAGAGGTAGGTTCTCTATGAACAGAACCACTTAATTCTTTGTTTAAAAATCTTCAAGGATATTATATAAGTATCTTGAAAGTAATAGCATGATAAATTTTTAATGCCAAAAGTTGAAGACATTTTTAGTGCATTATTTTTTTCTTGTTTCAGGTTAGATGTTATCATCTGTTAATTACGGGTTAGGAAACAGTTAAATAATTATTAAATAATAATATTCTTCCTATATTTTTTTCCAAATTGAATAATAATACTCTTCTCAGATTTTATTCCAACTTTTATGTTCAGAATGATTTATATTTAATTAATGATTGATATGTGTATGGATCAATTAGATCTGTGACCAATCCACATGGAGATGGGCCCCCGTAACTCCCCAGTCCGTTTGGGTCAGGGATGGGGAGTAACAAATGAGGAACGGGGTGGGGATGGGGATGAAAATTTTCTCCAAAATTAAATGGGGATGGGGATAGGGATGGCGTTCCCCAACCCGGCCCGCCCCGTTCCCTGAATATATGTGTGTGTACATATATAGGATTGATAAAGGAAAAATACATCAACCTTATTTCTAGAGGATAGTAGAAGATTATAAAAATTTATGTAATAATTTTAATTTGAATTTGCTTTTCAAATTTATGTATATTAAAATAGACATTTTAAAGGTTTGTTTAAATTTGTTTTCACTAAAAAATGTTAAGTATTTGATTTTTTATGAATTTTTTAAAATGACTTATAACTCTGGGACTTTTAGTTTTCTAGAGGAGATCAGTTTTTCAAAACTTATTTGAGCTACCTAGAGATATCAAAAAATTATGAAATTTAGTATATATTTTCATTTTTGAGTCTAGTTTGAGCCTACAATTTTTTTGTAATTTTATGACTTAACTGTAATTTTTTATGTATTTACAAATGAAGAGAGGTCAGTCCTAAAAGCTTTTGATAGAACTGATAGACCATAAAATATAAATTACTTTAAAATAACTTTATTATTCAAAATTTTTTTAGATTTGATAACCTTAAATATAAAGGTGTTTATGATATTTTTGTAAAATTTTAGGTCAATTGGATTAATGTATTGATTATAAAAAATTAAAAAATCAGCGTTGCTCTATTTTGGAAGCTTGAAATTGAAGTTAATCAAAAGTTGAAAAATTGTTAATACTTGTGGTGCAATGTTGAGAAAAATGCTATGATATAATTCAACAAAAAAAATGAAATTATTATATGTAGCTAGGGGCAGATTGGGGATGGGAATGATTTAAAAAATTAGGAATGGGGATGGGGATGAAGGTTAATTTTTTAAATTGCGGATGGGGCGGGGATGAGGATAAATTTTCAAATTGGGGATGGGGATGGGGATGACATCCCCACCCCCACCCCGGCCCGAACCCACCTCTAGGATCAATGATATAATTAATGATGTAATAGTTTTATATTAAAACTCATTTGAGATGCATAATTTTAGGATGTGTACTCGTAATGATTAAGCTTAACTAGGCATGTTTCTCTATGATTTTGGGTTGCGATTTTCACACTTTTTAAAAATCAAGATAATGGAATAAATTTCATTTAAATATGATTCTAATTACAATACCATTTTACTCTTTTGTCATTATGTCTCATTCTTTCATTTACATAATTATCTCATTAACATGTTATCTAAAAAAGAAGACATAATGATTGAAATATTTATACTTGTTTTATATAAAATAGTAAATTACACTTTAATCATGCAACTTATCTTGCGTTTCTATATTGAAAAAGGGAAAGTCTTTTTTTTTTTCAAAGTTTCTAACATGAGTATCTTTGTTTTCTCTCCACGATATATGTGCTAATAAAATTATAATAAAATAGTCCAATTTACAAACAAATAAGCTTTTTAATAGTCTCCTTTGAAGTCAAATTATAATTAAAAAACTGGCAAATAGGTCAGGGCACGCCTATTCAAACTCGTACGGATTGAAGTAGATTGATTTTCGGTGCTTTAAAAACAAAAGACAACTAAACGAATGTTTAATTATCTGCAACGTGACTTGCTCGGTGATAAAGAAACTGTACGTGTATAGGGACGGGATTCTCGCTCCTTGTCCCGCTGCAATTAACATCGCTAGATGGGATTATATAAAGCCTTAAAAAAAAAAAAAAAAGTCTTCACGTCCCTTCTAAATACAACTTTAAGATTTAATTTTTATAGCAGATAAATAATTTTCACTATTTGTCACGGTGATGGTGACGATGGATGTGTATTCTAGTGGTCCTTCTTTGTCAAAAAATAATTAATATTTTAATTTCATATCATATTATTTGAAATATATGATTTGAGGATAATTTAGGTTGGGTATCACCACTTTTTTAAAATTAACATATCTCAGTAGCTCATCCACTAGATAATCATTAATTTAATACACATCTTTTGGAATACAAATTTTAAGATATAATTTAAATTGAGTATCGCCATTCTTTATTTTTTAACCTAAATTTATTAATATTAGTAAACCAGTCACATGTGCCATATTTAATAATTACTATATTTCCTGAAGAAGCCGTGATAATAGATCCTAAATTGTGGGATCCATTTTAGATTCCTAGAAATATAAAAACAAAAAGAAAATCTAAAAAATATATACGTGCTGCATGTGTAAAGTTTCATTCCAAAAGTCAAAGACTTTTTTAATGCGTTAATTATGACATCAACTTTGTGCCCTATGCACTATTCAGAGTCTTGTTTATACAGGCATAGTGGCGTAATAAAAAAAAAAAGTACAGGTGGGTTAAAAAGATTTTAAAAAATCTTCAATAAAACTTAAACGGTACAAATAAATCTTATTAATTGAAAAAAAGGTACGTCTAATCAAAGCAGCGTCGTGAACATTGCTTTTTAAATAGAAATTGAAAACTAGAAAACAATTTATAAAATTATAATAAAACAAAATAAAAATAAATATATAATGAAGAAATGCTATTCTCAAAGCATAAAAACTAGAACCGTTTATTTTACTTGTACCGTTTTCTTAGATTTATTTTACTTATATTTTCTAAAAGAGAACCATTTACTTACATCTTCATGTTGACTATAACGGTTGTCAATATGATCCTAATACCTCTTTCAAGTTTTCAGTAAAAAGTAAATAGAAAAATAGCATAAGCTTTTTAAAAAAATATAGATTGGAATTAATAGTTAGTACGACAGGAAGTCTTAATGTGTGAAAAACAATAGATGAATTATATAAAATTTCATCATAGATTGTTTTTTAATAAAAATTATTTTCTTAAATTTGCTATTTATGGAAGCACATCTGTATCAATATTGATATCAAATCGGCACACATTACATATTATAATTTGAATTTTTCTTATAATTTTTGTTTTATTGAGTCTTACATTTAATATATATATATATACATATATATATATATATATATTAATTTTTTTTCGTTAGAAGAAACAAAAACTTATAGTCCAATTTTAAATTTCTTAAAATTTTGTGATTGAATTAGATGGTTATGCATGCATGCACCCAATTCAAAATCTTGCTGGTAGTCATGTGTACATGCAATCGACTTTCTGTCAACAGCCAAAGAATAATAACTTAACATATTACTCATAATACAAGACATGTTGATTAAAAATTTTTTGCCGTTCATGGAAAAATATGAGATATAATTTGATCATGCATCTTATCTTACGTTATCTATATTAAAAAAAAAAAGATAATATTACATTTTTTAAGTAAATTTTAGAACCATACAATCAACAAGATATTGATCACAAATAATATCTTTGCAACGATGTAGTGGAGAAAAATTTAATTGAAGCTGCACATTATTTAAAATAATGAAGGGATATTTTGAACACAATTTTTTAACATAAAACTATATACAAAGATAGACAAAACTAATGATTAAGACTATTAATGAGTTGAGACCATTACAGTATAATGTGCAGTCTGTGGCTCAACTTGTGTACTACAGGCACCAAAGTGGCATAGGCGTGCCAAAATACGCATCAGATGCAATATCAGACATGTGACGATAGAAAGTTCACGCAGCGGTGCGGATTATGGGTTTGTGGTTTTTGTGGGTGGAGAGTTTACGCAACTGCACAAGTAATGTTGCACAGGAGTGCGGGACTGTTTCCTAGTCAAAATAGGATTTATTATTTCACGATTAAACGACCTATAATTCTTGGGTTATAAATAAGGGATGCGTTTTCAATGTAAAGTGAGTTCTAAGAGAGCTGGAAAAGAGAGAAAAGAAAAAGGATTAAGGTTTAGAGAGATTGATAGCCTTCTTGGAGTGTGAGAGGTTAAATTTCTTATAGTTGTCCCTAGTAAATACTCTTGTATCTCTTGTTTTTCATTATCGTAGATTGATCATCACCAGCAACTGGAATAGGATCAAATATTGTTGTCTGAACTAGTATAAATCCTTATGTTATTGTGTTTTCTTTGCTTTACTTTGCTTGGGTGTGTATTTAATCTCCTAGATTAATTCTGCAATAAGCTTATGAGTGTTCTTCACAATATATAACTTTTTTATTTTCAATCTCAACCATTAATTTGACAAAATCACTGGTACTCATAAACATGCGTTGAAAGATTTTCTTCCCTTTCAAATTATAGTTATTATAATTATAGAAATATTAGTTTAACGAATTAATTAATTGCTCAAAGCAGACCATGTCACTTGAAGATCCTCTAAATCTTTATGGTTCCTTAATGTTCAGCTCTTTCTTTTTCTCTCTCTACTCCATTAATGGCAATGACCATGTGATTGAGTGGTCAGGTAAATATTGATTAATTCTTTAATATTTTTAAGCTAAATTTTGATCAATATATAGTTAAAATATATAATAATATCCAATAAAAATAGTTGGTCTATTGTCTACTGGAAGGTCAGTGCAGGAACCACGAACCTTTTTAGTTGTGCAAAAGTATTAATAAATTTAATTAAAGTAAATTTATAATTTGAAAGCTGATTTTCAATGTACACCCGAAAATAGCTCTTCAAATCCCTTCCAAATTGACCTTTTACAATTAATTTTTTATTCGACGGTTTTTATTTAGCCATTATTAAGAGCATATAGACATTAAAAATTAGTTGATAAATAAAGTTCAATATAATAGTTTAATTTTCAAATTAATTTAATAATAACAATTTAACCAAGTTGATAGTATATTTAACACGATTTAATAACAATAAAATAAATTAAAAGGTGGGGTTATAAAAAAGCTCTTCACATCCATTTTAAAAAATAAAATAAATAGTGTTACTCTTACAAAATTTATATACATGCAAATTTATTTATATAAATCGATGTAAAATTACTTATTTATTCACAGATTATCCGTCTTTATCAAATGAATTAATTTTGCATATCTATTACTCTAATCATCTTATAGCACATTATTTTATATATAAAGTTTGTAAGACTATCATTATCCAATGAATATAAAGGTGTCTTTGTTTACCATTGAACCAACCACGTGGATGTTATCTTGCTTAATCAATCCCGTGGAGCTACCCAGATTTCTTTTTTCTCTTTAAAAATATTATGTTAGTATTGTCATGTTATCTTTGACATCTTTTTTCTTAAGCTACATTAATTTATAATTATTCGTAAATCAGTCACATAAAATACGTTTACTATTTATTATATATCTTGAAGAAGCTAGGAAGCAAGAGTGGATAATATATTATAGGCTCTATTTGAGATTCTTCGAAATTAAAAATGAAAAAAAAAATTAAAAAGATATCTTCAAAATCTTAACTTTAAAAGCAAAAGAGATTTTCCAATTTGTTAGTTTTGTCTAGCTCAATTTAAATTTTATTCACATGTTAATTACTGCATCAACCATGGGACTCTGTGTTTTTCTCTGTATATGTGTGTGTATGTGTGTATTTGCATATTTATTAGTTGTATGTTAATCTCTCTATTTTTTTAAAATTGATTATAGTACAAAATCAGTAACATAAACGGTGGAATATTATAATAAATTATTTGATTTATTGAAATTAATTTCCAAGATCTGTTTGCAAATCCTAGACTGAAAATTCAAATTTTGCACTGTAATTCCATTACAGGAGATTATAAATAAAAATATTTGTTATAGCGTTAAAATAGTTAGTTGTGCGACATTTTCAAAATTTGAGAATTTGTTAAAGGCAAATATGAATTTGTATTTATTGAAGAAATTATTTAATATTAGCATTTTGCCTTTGATTTATTGTATTAATTAAGATTAGGTTGAGGAATATGATTCGTTATATCCCCATATATGTGTATATATATATAAGCACTTGATTTCCAATTGACTCGATTTACATTTGCCACTAATGAATTGACTCAATTTTCACTAATTTTTGCACATTCTAAAATGTTAAAAGATATCTAGGCTTCAGGTTCTCACAATAAAACACCTTCTCTTTGTAAATTGTACTACCAGAATAGGAAAAGGTATCTCGCATGCAAAATGTAGTTCTTTGCGGACTGAATATTATTGGTTGTGAGGTCGGAATGATATTGTAACACCCTAAGATGACGTTTGCTTCAATCACTTAACACTTTTTAGATTTAAACACTTTTTAGAGCTTAATTTACATCATTTAATAGGGCTTTTATTTTTTTTTTAGATACCACTTAAAAAAGTGGTAAGAGAATATTTTACCTTTAATGTGACTTTTTTATCCTTGTTAAAATGTAAAATATTTATATTTATATTTATTCAATCACTTAAAAATTAAATAATTAATAAAATTATATAAAAATTCTTTTTCATTTAAATAATTAATATTATATTTCTTATCACCTTTAAAAAATAATTATTAACTAAAATTAAATAAAAATCTTTTTTATTTAAATAATTAATATTATATTATATAAACTCATATGATATTATTGTATAATTACTATATCATTAATATTATCAATTTTTAAAATTCATATGATATTATTGTAAAATTTTGGTAGTCTATGCATGGTTCTGGTAAATGGTAGTCTATGCATGTTCTAGTAAATTGGATGAGATAGGAAGGCCATAGATGATGATTGGGTTAGAATTCTGCAGGATATTCAATCTGAGCAGTAGGGAGTACGGTTCTAAAAATTTTATATGCGAAATTAAGGAGTTTAAAGAAATTTGAATCACTCAAAAATTCAAAATGGGCTATTTATGGTGAATTTTCTAATTTGCTATGCTAAAGTTTAGTCTCCCCTATTTTAAAAAAGAGTACCGGAATTGGGATTTAACGAAGGGGTCTATCTTCCATGAAAAATTCTGATTTTTGGAGCCTAAAGTCTTGAGTGTATTTCCTGTTGAACTGAAAGTTTTTGGGTTTTTGGATTTTTGTATGAATTTATATGATTTTTCAAATTTGGGGCGGTGAAGCTGAAAATTTGAACTTTCAAAATAGAGCTAATAAGTTAAATTATGTTCAACCAACTTAGACTCTTAAGAAAATTGTGATTTTTGGTAAAATGACACTTATATGTGTCTTGTTTTAGACTGGAAAGTTTGGCAATGATTTGATTAAAGATGAATTTTATAAAATTCATCAAAGTACTGCTACTCAGTTATAGAACCTGCAGACGAAAATTGTGTATGGTCCAAATTAAGGGATTTCAAGGAGTATATGGCCTTATTTTGACTCAATATAATTCATGGGATATAATATATGTATCCATTTGAGTCCCATGAAGTTTGGTGAGGATTGGAAATAAATAACCTCTTATTTAATTGTTCAACCAATAAGTGGGTAGCATTGGATTGTTAATGGTGTTATGAATTGGTTGAGTTTTGCCAAGTCTTAAGAGGTTCATTAGTTTCTAGGGGGAAATCAAAGTCTGAGAGTGAAGGAAACCAAGTAAGTAGCTAGATCAATTCTAAAGGCATAATAGATTTTATGTTGATTTGTAAGTTGTATTGATTTCCTCACGTTTATGTACTATATGAATGAATTTCTTCGAAAATTCTTTGATTGTGGTTGGAAAAAAAATAAATTGGACCATGGATACATGGACTTTAAGGTGAAATAGCACGAAGGACATTTTTGGATAACTCATGTGATGGGTGTTTCCACTCCTTTATATATGCCTGGGTGATGTTTTGATATGAATGCTATGAGTGTGGCCTACACAAAAATGTGAATTTGGCTATATGCTTGTGAGCCATAGTGTGAAATGGCATGACTCATGTATATTTATAAGATATTATGACTATGAAAATGCCATGATATGCGTATGTCCTTGCACGCTTATATATGTATGTGAGAATCTATGATGTGCCATGAAATGGGCATTTACATGCCAACTTTGGGAGAGCACTTAGCTTGGGTTGGGTTGTGGAAGTATCCGCCCAAAGCTGATAAATGCATGTGGGTTGAGGTTGTGGAAGTGTCCACTTGAAGCTAGCCATTACATATGGGTTGGGTTGTGGGAGTGTTTGCCCGAGGTTGATACATGCATTTAGGGTTGGGGTCGTGGAGTTGTCTGCCCGAACCCAGCAAATGCATGATGGGTAAGGTTATGAAAGTGTCTGGCCAATTTGTGATTATATGTGTGTGTTGTATGTGTCCCTAAAGCCCTTTAAGGCATAATTTAAGTTGTGAGTAAAATATATGTGTATGCTTGTGAAGGAAAAACGTGATGTACGAGTACACGGGTGAAAACGTATTTTATAGTTGTTGATGTTGAAGTAGAGCAGGAATTGTGAAAAAATAGCTAAATCGTGTTTGATGGCTAATAGAGAAAATGGGCACTAAGTGTATTACCCATAAACTTAATCGACGTAAGAGTGCTAGTGTGGGAGCGTCGAAGTGCAAGCTCCATGCTACAAATCAAGAGGAGACAAAAAGCTGGTGTTGTAGCGCAAAATTATTGGTGCAGAAGCGCCCCCTCTTTACCTAAAATGCTTGCAAGATAGAAACTTAGCACAGCTGTGGCAAATGATCCTCGCAGGTGTGCGACCTACGAGTTTTGTCATTGTTTATCTAACTTGTAGATAAAGAAAAAGACTGCTTGCTAGACAAGCAAGAGTTGTGGAGTGTATTTATGTGATCCATTCCTGCATGAATTTCAATTAGGTTTCATGTTTAGCTACTTACTGAGTGTATTACTCATTGGCTCTGTTGTGTGCCTTAGGTGAGCGTTAGATTCAGATTTTGGGAGGACGTTTGGCATAGTGGTGCAAAGTTCCCTTGGCAGCTATCACACCACTGCAACGATTTAATTTTGCTTGGAAATGTTTTTGGTTGGCATGAAATGTATATAGAATGTTCCATGGTTGAGATGGGAACTTTATGTATTTTCGATCAGTCTTAACAAAATTGGTTGTTTTTCTCATTTATTGAGTTTGTATAGGCCTTAAGTAACATTTTGTGTCTATTCTGGGGTACAGGGTGTTACATTGTGGTATCAAAGCCTAGGTTTATAAGATTCTATAGACATTTTGTTGCAAGTGATCAAGAGAACCAAGTCCTATGCCAAATCCTCAACAATTATGAGTGAGTAAGTTATTCGATAGGGTACACTAATCTTTGCTTTGAATATGGTGTTCTATCAACCAGAAATTAGTAATTATGTCTCCTGTTGGTGGACCAACACAGACTAACGATCCCGCCATTGAGGAGATATGACGAGTGACTCCTACTCCCAAAGTGACAGGGACTTTGGAATTAAATGAACTGTCTACGACTGGGGGTGGGGGTTAGGGGGTGGTGGGGAGGAAGAGGGAGGCAGCCAACAAGAATGGGAGGTCATGTACAAACTCGTGAGAGCACTATTCATGAGTTGGTACAATTGTTGACTTAAATGAGGCGACAAGAACCTCAAACGAGCTCTACTACTCCGAATAACATACAAGTGGTAAAGTAATTCAGAAGATTAAACCCTCCCTCCCTCATACGTCGGCTTTATAGATTCGTTGGCAGCTGAAGAATGGATCTGCGAATTGGAGAAGATATTCGAGCTCATGGCGTGTACGGATGCCCAGAAGCTCACATGTGCCACTTTTTTCTAAGGGGAAGTGCAAATTACTGGTAGGAGATGACAAAAAGGGCTTACATCAAACCCCAAAGCTTTGTCTGGATTTTCCCTTCACCTTATCAACTCTAAGGAGGAGAAAGCCAAACTTTTTTGAGACCGAAAATAAGAAAGCATGCGGTTGTGTTAGAATTGAAGAGTTATAGTGCAGTGTTAAGGAAGGCTCAAATTTTGGCACGAGATGATGAATTGGCTGAAGCTTCAAAACCGAAAGAAGAAGCCTCGAGTTCTTAACAGAGGAAGCCATGGAGGAGAGGTAACAATCAACATTTTGATATAAACAAAGGGACTATGAAGCAGAAAATGGAAGGAGAGATGTTCCATTTTGCAAAACATATAATCATCGACATGAAAGAGTATGTCTGCGGCAATGAAGAGCTTGCTTCAAGTATAGTAAGGTTGGCCACTTTATTTCCTCTTGCCCAAAACTCAACAAGAATCAAAACATTCTTAAGAAGAACCAAAGGACATTAGGAAGGGTATATGCACTCACCAATGCAGAAGCTCATGAGGCTCCTTCAGTAGTTAACTGTATTATTTATGTGCTTGGTTGTAATGCATGTGTGCTTTTTGATTCGGGTGCCACACATTCATTAGTATCTTATATTTTAAAAATAGTACCCTCAATCTTGGATGTTGGGTTATGTGTTGCTACCCATTCGAGAAGGTCATTGTGTGCTTATAAAGTAGTGTAATCTTAATGTAGCTGGTAGAGAGTTGGAAGCTGATTTCATACTTTTAGGGATGCATAACTTTGATATCATGTTGGGAATGGATTGGTTATCCAAATATCATGCAAGTGTCAGGTGTTATGAAAAGGAAGTAGTATTTCAACCTCCTAATGAGGCAGAATTCAGTTTTGTCGGAACAAGATTGTCCTTACTACCCCGAATAGTTTCAGCCCTTCAAGCCAAGAAACTCTTTCGGAAGGGGTATGTGGGTTTCCTAGCATATGTGGTAAATGCAAGGAAAGAAGGACTAAACATCTAGGACATTCCAGTGGTTAGAATGTTGGTCGATGTATTTTCAGAAGAGCTACCCGGACTCGCTCCCTACCATGAAATCGAATTTGTTATAGATCTCATTCTTGGCACTACTCCAATCTCTAAAATTGCTTATCGAATGGCACCCACAGAGTTAAATAAGCTGAAAGAACAACTCATGGCACCCACAGAGTTGAATGAGCTGAAAGAGCAACTGCAGGAGTTATTTGATAAGGGAGCACTAGTTCTATCCTAGCATCTCTTCATGGGGAGCACTGGTTCTTTTTGTTAAAAAGAAGGATGGAACAATGAGGTTATGTATTGATTATCGAGAGCTGAATTGGGTGACCACGTAGAACAAGTATCTGCTTCCTAGGATTGATGATTTACTTGATCAACTCTAGGGAGCCAGTGTATTCTCTAAGATTTATCTTTGATTGGGGCATCATCAACTAAAGGTCAATGATGAAGATATTTTGAAAACAACATTCCGAAGGAGATACAACCACTACGAGTTCCTTTGGATGCCATTTGGAATCACTAATGCCCAACTGCCTTTATGGACTTGATGAATCGTGTGTTCCAAAATTTCTTGGATAAGTTTGTGATTGTGTTCATCGATGACATTCTAGTGTTTTCCAAGAATCAAGGTGAGCACGAAGAACACATAATAGTGGTGCTACAAATATTGAGGGAAAAACAACTATATGCTAAATTTAAGAAATCTGAATTTTGGCTGGATCAAATATCCTTCTTAGGTCACATAGTTTCTGAAGAAGGTATATTTGTAGATCCGGATAGGGTTGAAGCCATCATGGAGTGGCCAAGGACAACTAATGTGAGCGAAGTTTGGAGCTTTCGGGTTTTGGCAAGTTACTATAGGTGATTTGTTGAAGGTTTCTTTCGAATAACCTCACCATTAACGTAGTTGATGAGGAATAACGTGGCATATGTATGGTCAGATGAATGTGAGAGAAGTGTTCAAGAACTAAAAAATAGATTGATGACTGCTCCAGTACTCACTATTCATTCAAGTACCGAGGGATTTGTGATCTGTAGTGATGCCTCTAAACGTGGGTCAAGGTGTGTATTGATGTAGAATGGCAAAGTCATAGCTTATGCTTCTTGACAATTAAAAAGCTATGAGAAGAACTACTCTACTCATGATTTCGAACTAGCAGCTGTGGTGTTAGCACTTATAATTTGGAGGCATTATTTGTATGAAGCAAGGTGCGAAATCTATACCAACCACAAGAACCTCAAATATTTCTTCACTAAAAAAGAGTTAAATATAAGCCAAAGGCGATGACTAGAGTTAGTCAAAGACTATGATTGTGTGATTAACTACCATCCGGGAAAAGCTAATGTGGTGGCTGATGCACACAGTCGAGAATCTTCCGGTCACATGGCCACTTTAATATAAACATAGAAGCAGATAAGATTGGACTTGGAGAGACTCGCTATTGAAGTTATTTAGCCAAGTGAATATCTTCACTTAGCATCTTTAACAGTGCATCCCACTATTATTGAGAAAATTAAGAACGCTACAAGAAAGCAGGATATATACTGTGCCCTTTTGCGGCAGTTTTATAAACCGCCGCATAAAAGTAATAAAAATTTCCCAAATTTCATCTAACCCTATTTGCTAATTTCATCTTTCTTTCCTCTCGGTCTCCTTTCATGTCTCTCTCTATAGCAAAATCGACCACCCCCATGCTGTTTTTATCCGTCGTTGCCATTGTTACCTCCATTGCTCTTGCAGCTGCCACCGTATCCACCATCACTGTTCTGTGACAGAGCATCTTTTCCTCTCGATCTCCTTTCCTCTCGGCCTCCCTTCCTCTCGCTTCTATATGACAGAGCCTCGTTGATAGGTAAGCGTGTTGTGTGTGGATTTGATTTGAGAAGTTTGGTTTTTGTTTTTTTATTGGGTATGCGATTTGTGGTGTGTTGTTCAGTGTGTCATTGGATGGTTTTTGTTTAATTTTCGTTGATTGATGCATTATTTTGTGGATTGTGTGGAGCAGTTGTTCAATTGGGTGTGGAGTGGTTGTGTGATTGGTTTTCCGCATAGGTTGATCAATGAATTACTGATGCCATAGTAGTGTGATAGTGAAGATGCATTGCCCTGAGATCTCTACTAGTGTTCTTATCATGTACTACTACTCTCTCTCTCTCTCTCTCTCATCTATGTTCAATTTTTTTCTTGATATGTTTGCTTTGTTGGAAAGTCAAAAGTGAATAATGATTTGGTTCTTTCTTGAAAGAGGGGAAATTTGAATTTAGTATTTTAGATGTGGCATCCTATTTGTGTTAGTGATTTGTTGTCTGGTCATTTTGGTTTGCTGCAGAGAGTTTGCTGGTTTGGAGAAAATTTGTAAGCAGGTAATGCTGTGACAGAATTGGGTCATTTGGAAGGTGGTTTGGACATATGTGGAAAGTTTTAGATGTTTTACTAGTATATATGTTGTTCAATGTATTTCACTGTGCTGTTTTTCATAACAATGCTATATATGGGATTTAACAATGTTTTGTGCTCTTATTTGGTTTTAGAATTGACATAAATCAAGTAACCAACTGTGTGATAGGAGGTTAGTCATTATCAGGTTTTGGTTGATGATGTATCATAAATAGCCTAGTTCATTATGAGATTTTTTTTTTTTGTGTAATTTCATGTTTGCATTAGTTTATTAGCACCTATGATAGAACATTAACATTTAGGCTAAGGAAGTTTAATTAATTTGTCACTGCATTGATGTTCACATCTCATTGTTTGAATAGTTTGGCTCTCTCATAGTTTGAATATTTTATATTCTGAGAATATTTTTAGATTGTAGACTTTTGCTCACTTAGCTTAATTGAGATTCGGGTTGTCATGTTTTTATTTCTTGGTATTTTGTTTACATTAGGCTTATTTGAAAGAACATAAGCTTCTCATATTTATTTTCACATTTTCCTGTTACTTTTTAAAAAGGCATACTACCTTTATAGGCAAAACAAGTTCGATGAAGCATTGGAGTTATTGAAAAGCCAAAAGAACAATTCTACAGCCCTGTTGTTAAAGTCTCAGATTCTGTACCGCTTAGGGGAAGCAGGTGCTTGTGTAGAGATATATTGAAACCTTCAAAAATCCAAGATTGAGTCTGTAGAATTAAATTATGTAGCTGGCTTGATTTCTGCCGGAAGGGCTTCTGAAGTGCAACGAACATTGGACAGCCTACTATGACTTTCGTTTTTCTTCTTTATGATTAAATGGTTGATTGCCGCTGTGTCTTACTCTTTCATGTATTGATTTAGTATAACTTCTTATGAAGACAAGGAGGATAAACTTATTGGATACTAATTTACTTTATTTTTGCTAGAATTGGTCAGGAAATTCTGACTGAAGACAACTTTTTTTTTTTCCTGTGGTCCTTTGTTTTTCCCCTTCTTTCTTTTGTCTAGTTTATTGCATACACATTCTAGTTAGTAGCAGGATTTTGTGTTACAGGTTAACCATATAGAGGATTGATTGATAGGAACTCCTTAATCCAAACGCTCTTGATAGGGAAAAAGTCCTTAAACTGGATTCATAAACATCTTTGAAAAATTCTTGTTATGAGTTTACTAATTTTCTTGTTCTTTGCAACAAATCTTTGGCTCATGATTGAAATTTAGAAAATCTAATGCCTTTCTTCTTTGTTAATGTTTGCTTTCAGGACATAAGAAAATAGGTCTAAGTAACTTATGGAAATAATTTAGCTTGAGGACCCAGTTATTGCCACTTTTGAGAGATTTGTCACAGGTGAATTTGTATTTTTAATTGCTCTATTTATCTTTTGTTTTTGTTATATCTAAATGCATGCTATGAACTGTTAATATTTTGCATCATTAGTTATTCTATCCCATATTTCACCCTCACATATCACAACAAGCATGAGCATGCAATTCACTGCTTGTATTCTTTGTTTGCTTCATTCTAGCTGCAAGCCTAGGAAGGAAAGACCTACAATACCCATGAAACCAAAACTAAATCAACCCACGAAGTAGCCTAATCAACCCATTAACATAAGCAAATTTTCCTACCCATGAAACCAAAAAAGGAAAGATAGCCTACTAAAGTAAAAATTACTAAGCAGCCCATTAGACGCCAACCCACTAGATCAAAAAGAGACTAAGCAAGCCTAATCAGCCCATTAACATTAGCAAAATCGCTAGCCCAAGAAACCAAAATAAATGAATGACAACAGCCCACTAAACAAAAAGAACATTAGAAGCCCAAAAAATGCCACAAGGCAAAGTGGGCAGCCACTGCACAAATAAAGAAAATTAGGCACCAGCCCACCACATTAATAAAGAGAGACCCCACCATATATCCAAATTGGTAGCCTACTAAACAAATTAAAAAGGGAAGACCCCAACCCACTAAATGAACAAATAGCATAACACCTCAATAGAAGACATCAGTCCATTAAACACGAAAAGTTATTGACAACAGCCCATTAAAAAAAAATGAATGACATCATCCCAGCAAATTAAAAAAATTTAGCAGCCGATAAATATGCCACAACAAAAGCAAAATGGGTAGCCCACAAAATCCTAGAGTTAATATAAAATAAAAGACACCACCCCACTAACCCCAAAAAGCATAAACAAATAGACAACTGATCCAACGAAAACACCTCCAGTAGGCCACTAAGCCAACAATGAAAGTGCATTAGCCCACTAAACCAAAAAAATAACCAGCCTATTTAAAAACTTAACACATTAGTCCACTAAACCCACTAGTCTGAAATTATAAAAAAGAAAAGACACTAGCACACTACCTAAAAAAATCTAAGTTAATATTATGACATATAACAAATGATGATAACATAGTTTTATGTTTTGTTTTTTTGTAGGTAACTATGCCACCAAAGAGACATCGAGACATCTCAGTGGAGAGTATAATACAAAGGGAAGCACAATCTCGACGACAATCGAATCTTCCCAAACTCAGACAAATAATGGAGAGCAAGGTATGTACATAAATAAGATTCCTTTACTAATTAACATTTAAAGTTGTTTTCTCATTTGTTTATTTGTTTTTAAGATGATGGTGGTAGACCAAAGGTTGTAAAAGTCGTGGATCAGCTCGCTCTATTCCTGAGTGTCAAACAGGGCAAGGGTTACATGGCAACCAATAAATGCAAACAAAGATAAATTAACCTTCCAACTTGGAATCATAGCAAAGAATGGCAACATGGCTCCACTGACTTGTCCGCGTGGCAAAATATGCCACAAAATCTTTTAGATGATATTTGGAAAGAAGTACAAGTGAGTAATTTATAAGAAATTATGGGGTTAGAACATATTTTTTTTAATCTATGTTAATATATTATAATTTGTTATTGTAGGATAATATAGATGTTCCTGATGAGTATAGACTTCATTGTCAAAAAGTAGTTGGGAATCTTTGGAGGCATTGGAAAGCTCGTGTCAAGAGAGAATATTACAAGAAATTTGATACAGATGAGGCTCGGTTAGCTTTCACTCTTCCTAGAGTTAACCCTGACCAGTGGCCTATTCTTGTAGCTTATTAGGGAACAGAAGAAGCCAAAGTATATGTATAACTCAATACATGATATATATACTCAAATAGTTATTTGTATGTAGTTATAAATTCTATAATACATAAATCTTTAAAATTTTTTGTATAATAGGAACTTGTAGAGAAGAATAAGGTAAACCGTGCATAACAGGTTGCACTTCATCGAACAGGTTGTACATCGTTTGCCCAAAAACGAGAAGAGGTAAGTTTTGCTATTTATATGTCTTTATCTATATGCTGTTTATTTATTAGTTATGAAGATGTTGTATCTTATTAGCAGTTGTTATTTCAATTTTGTGGGAGTTGATCTTTCTATTATGTTACCATTGTATTGCTAAGAAATGGGATGTGTCTATATTTTATGATGTTTTTGGTAAGTAACCTCACTTTTTAAGTACTTGTAATTGATAATAAAGCTTTATATCAGTTGTTTTCTTGTTTCTTTGGCTAGATGATAAGAAATGGTGAAAAAATTGATCGTATTAGTGTCTTCATCAAAACCAAAACAAAAAGTAATGGGGAAATAAGTGATGATGAAAGTGCAGAAATAATTGTAAGTTCTTTTTATATCTATTCATCTACTATGTATGAAATTATTTTGCTTCTTGTTTTATCTTTCTTTAACTTTTTATTTGTTTTGATAATGTTGTAGAGTCAATTTAATGACAGTTTGTCTCAATTTACACAAGAGCAACAAACTCAACAAGTGAGAGAAGAGGTATTTGGCAACGCAATGGGACCGGATCATCGTGAGAAGAGTTTAGTGCCTTACAACAAGCACACCTCAACAAGTGAGAGAAGAGGTATTAAGCATGCATCATGGTCCATCTCCAATTGACATTCACGGATGTAGCAGCTCATTTGATAATCAATTGAGGGAACAGTTTAGTGCCTTACAACAAGCACACAACAACTTGAGTAAACAACACAATTACTTGAAGGAAGAATACAACAACTTGAAGATGATGCATGCTTAATTCCTTTCCTTTCTACAAGAGACGTTTCCAGAATTTGCAAAGCGGCGTGCAAATAGACCAGTATTCACATATTTGCATAAAAGTTAAAAGTTTCAGATGATTTATACTTTAACTTGTGCTTGATATTATTTGTTCTAAATAGGTTCTAGATGCTTCAAGTGGACACCAAAGTCATTTTCAACTTGATAGTCATAGAACAAATGATGTCATTCGTGACATATCAGATCAGGAACATGAGTACATATAAACAATCTTATTTGTTGCAAATTAAACAATCTTATTAAATGAATTTTATCTAAGTTATAAATTTATTCTTGCAAGTAAGTTCAAGTTTTGTGGTTTGTACTTATGTAGAGGTTGATGAACTATTAGAGATGTTGTTTAATTATTTGCTTATTAGATGTTAAACAATGTGAATTACGATAGAGTTAAATTTGATTTGTTTGTTACAATATGTTTAAAACCATTTAAATGAGATGCTATCATATTTTTTTTGTTCTTATATTTATATTGAATGCATATAATTATTGAAATGTTATACAGTAATATTTTTTTAGACATGTGAACTCAATTTATAAACAGCAGACAAGGTAGACATGTGAACCCAATTTGTAAACAGCAGGCAGGGATTAAATGAAAAAAATATGTTAAAAAAGTTAAGAAGGCTTTTTACAGCGGTTTTGTAACCGCCGCAAATATATAGTTAAAAAAAATTAAAAAGGCTTTTTGCGATGGTTTTGCAACTACCGCAAATAGATGTTCATTTGCGGCGGTGTCCCAAAATTTCATCGAACTTTTTTACGATGAACATTTAAACCGTCGTATAAAATTATTTACGATAGACAAAAACTGTCGTAAAAGCTTTTACTATGGTTGCTTTTATGTCAGACAGAAACCGTCATAGAATGGCCGTAAAAACCCTTTTGTGAGGGTTTTGGCCCGTCGTAAATTGTCCTTTCTATTTTAGTGGAAGAAATAAAGTGATGATGCATTTTTGAGGAAGGTAATAGAGGAGATTCTTTTAGGAAAGAAACCAAAATTCGCTCGTTTGAATGATAGAATCTTGTACTATGAAGGAAGACAATGTGTACCTAACATGGTTGAATTCAAGTGAGAGGTATTGAGTGAAGGACATAATTCTCCATATTCGGTACATCCCGGTAGTACAAAAATGCACCAAGATCTTCAAGCCAACTACTGGTGGACGGGAATGAAGAAAGAAATAGCCTAGTTTGTGGTACAATGCCTAACATGCCAACAAGTCACGATTAAGCATCAAAGACTGCCTACACTACTCAAGCCGTTAAGGATACCAGAGTGGAAATAGGAGCATATAACTATGGACTTTGTGTTGGGTCTATCCAAAACTTTAAACGTATATGATGCCATTTGGGTGATTGTAGATCGGTTAACAAAGTGTACACATTTTCTTCCTATATGAACCAGTTTTACCATAGATAAATATGCTCGAATCTACATGGATGAAATAGTTAGACTTCAAGGAGTGTCGGTATCTATTGTATCATATCGAGATCCAAGGTTCACCTAATTGTTTTGGAGGAGTTTGCACAAAGCCATGGAAACTAAGTTGAACTTTATTACGGCTTTTCATCCCTAAACAGACAAACAGTCTAAGAGGACTATTCAAATTCTAGAGGACATGCTTAGGGCTTGTGTGATTGATTTCAAAGGTTGCTGGGATAAGCACTTGACTTTGGTGGAATTTTCTTATAATAACAGTTCTCAAGCTACCATCGGTATGGTCCCGTATGAAGCATTCTATAGAAGAAAATGTAGATCTCATATCGACTGAGATGAGGTTGGCCCAAGAAAGTTGATTGGACTTGAAGTTATGCAGTACACCTGTGAAGTGATTGTAAAGGTGAAGGAAAGAATAGGAACGGCTCAAAGTAGATAGAAGAGTTATGCTGATCACTATAGAAAGGAGCTTGAGTTTGAGGTAGGTGACAAGGTTTTCCTCAAATTGGCTCCAATGAAAGGAGTGATGAGATTTAGAAGGAAAGCAAAATTAAATCCAAGGTACATTAGCCCGTATGAAATTTTAGAGAGGATCGAGGATGCAACTTATCGGCTTGCACTGCCACCACCATTATAAAGTGTGCACAATGTATTCCACGTATCTATGTTGAAGAAATACATCTAGATCCTTCTCATGTTTTGAGTTCTGAATTACCAAAACTAAAAGACGAGCTATCATACGAAGAAGGGCCATTGCAAATAGTAGACCGCAAGGAACATGAGTTACGAAGGAAAAATATACATTTGATGAAAGTACAATGGAAGAATCACTCTGTTAAAGAAGCAACATGGGAGCAAGAGGATGAGATGCGCGAGAAATACCCCTTGTTTCGAGGATGAAATTCTTTTGAGGGGGGGAAAGCTGTAACACCCTAAGTTTTGTAATACTAATATGTCTTAAATATAAGTATATTTATAAAGGTGGCGTGTTGTAATGATCAACATTTTAGGGGATTAGTGAATAGACTTAAAGAAATTGCGGTCAAATTAAAATTGGGTTTCAAGCTTATCTATATATATATATATGATTAAGTTTCTAAAACTTGCATCCTTTTCCCTTCTCTTTAAGAAGGCTCCAGGCCTCTCTCTCTCCCTCTTGATCTTTTCATTTGTGAGAAATCAAGGAAATTAAGGGGAAGCTAGGAGGAATTCGAGGTAGGAATCTTTTTTTCCTTCAACTTCTAATGCTTAGTTATCAAATTTTCTGAAGGAATATCAGGCTAGACTACAGTTTATTGTATGTTCATGCTATGTATACATTTAGGTATGTTGGAAATCACAAATTTTGGTAGTCTATGCATGATTCTAGTCAATTCGATGAGATAGAAAGGTCATAGATAATGATTGGGTTAGAATTCTGTAGGATCGTCAAACTGAGTAGTAGGGAGTACGAATTTTCTTAAAAATTCTAGGTTCATCATTCAGTTTTAAAAATTTTATATGTGAAATTATACATATTAAGGAGTTTATATAAATTTGAATCACTAAAAAATTCGAAATGGGCTATTTATGGTAAAATTTCTAATATGCTGAACTAAAATTTGGTCTCCCCTATTCTGAAACAGAGTATGGGAATCGGGATTTAATTAAGGGGTCTATCCCCCATGAAAAATTTTTGTTTTTGGAACCTAAAGTCTTGGGTGTATTTCTTGTTGAACTGGAAACTTTCAGGGTTTTTAAAGTTTTGTATGAATTTATGTGATTTGGGGCGGTGAAGCCAAAAGTTTTAATTGTCAAAACAGTGCCAACAAGCTAAATTATGTTTGACTGACTTAGACTCTTTAAAAATTTGTGATTTTGGGTGAAATGACATTTATATGCGTCTACTTTAGTCTGGAAAGTTTGGTAATGATTTGATTAAAGGTGAATTTTATAAAATTTGTCAAATTACTGATGCTCAGTTATAGAACCTGCAGATGAAAATTATGTATGGTCAAAATTAAGGGATTTCAAGGAGTATGTGGCCTTATTTTGACTCAATATAATTCTTGGGATGTAATATATGTATCTTTTTGACTCCTATGAGGTTTGGTGAGGATTGGAAATAAATAACCTCTGATTTATTTATTCAACCAATAAGTGAGTAGTATTGGATTGTTAATGGTGTTATGAATTGGTCGAGTTTTGCCAACTCTTAAGAGGTTCATTGGTTTTGAGGCAGAAATCAAAGTCTGAGAGTGAAGGAAACCGGGTAAGTAGCTAGATCAATTCTGAGGGCATAATAAATTTAATGTTGATTTGTAGGTTGTATTGATTTCCTTAAGTTTAAGCACTCTATGAATGAATTTCTTCGCAAATGCTTTGATTATGGTTGGAAAAAAAACGTATTGGACCACGGACACATGGACTTTAAGGTGAAATAGCATGAATGACATTTTTTAATGATTCATGTGATTTGTGTTTGATGAACACTTAAATAGGTATGCTTAATAAGAGTTTAATTCATCATATTGCATTAAGAGTGTCATTAAATTCCTAAACTTAAGCATGTTTGTAGTCTTTGCATCTTTGGAATTAAGTTTCTCTTAATTTTGGTTTTGTTACAGGTTCGGTAAAATAGGCATAACTCTCTATTTATAGATTAGAATGGTGCAAATCTTAAAGTTTTGGAAAGCTGATTAAATTATCTACAAGATTACATCTCACAAGGATCATCAAATTCGGGATCTTATTAGACCAAAAATGGGCTTGAAGCGAACCCATCTGCAGATTCGGCCCAGCCTGACCATGCCTCAGTATTTTGACAATATCTCTCAGAATACATATCCAAATTGTATGAATCAAGATGTTCTAGAAATCTGAGAGAAATATCTACGACTTCCATGAAGACATGTGATTAAAATTCACAATAATTCAAGGTCAAAATCGGTGGTTAATGTCGGTTCACCTAATTACCCCAATTGTCAAAGTTGGTACATCTAATATTTGACAATTATTCATTTGTAATTTGACAAGTTTGCCTCTGAATGTATCTATAAATAAAGGTGCCTTGTGACCCATTAGGGCATCTTGGCCTTGGCTGGAATATCTTGGCCTTGCTGGGATCTTGTATTATTTTTCTCTCTTGTATTTCTATGTTATTAATGAATTTCCTTTTTCTTATAATTTGTTTTCTTTCTCTTATAATGTCTTTCTAAGTTCTCTCTTGCTAAGGTGAAAGGGTGAAACCCTTGATATGAGAATAAGGATTCTCTAACCCTTTATATGTGCTTAAGTATCATAATCTTGTGTTGTTTATTTTATATGAGTTACATTTACTTTCTTAATCAATCTTGACACCACTCGTAAAGTGGAGGTCTTGATCCATCGTCGACAATCCTTGGCACATCAAATGCTTAGATCCTTTCTAGATGTCGTATGGTTCTTCCTTACCGACATGAATCTAGTTGGGAACCTTGATTTGTTGTAGACATATGGAGATTGGCACATTGGATGCTTGAACCCATTTACAATAAGTGGTATAAATATTGGTAATGAAACAAATATAATTCGTATAACTAAAACGGGTTGTTTATCCTTATTTGAAATATCAAGGGCAGATCCCCTGACCTTAGCTTTCATTGTTATTGTGATAATTTCTCTTGTGTTATTCTCATTTATTGTTTAAGAACTTGTTCTTTACTCATATTGTTGATATTATATTGACATCTCTTTGAATTATCCATATCACATTTGCTTACTTATAGTTTGTAGCGCTAAAATCCCCTTCCTCGTGGATCGACCTCAGACTCACCGGGTTTATTACTTCGACACTCCTATACTTGGGAGACATCCTTTTTTGGATGTGTCAAGTTTTTGGTGCCGTTGCCGGGGAAAGGTAAAATTTGGCATGAAAAATTATAAGTGTTCTCTTTTCTTCTCTTAGATCTTAATTTCTTGTGTGTTCATTTTTTCTTCTCTCTCCGTCTCTCTTCCTTGCATGAAAATTTGGTCACGAACATCTAGTGGTAGACTTGTTAGAAAAACATCATCTTCCTTAGAGAACATGGCCGACAATCATGTGGAAATATTCACGGATGAAGGGGACAACCGTTCGCAACAAAATGATCAAAACCAACGAAGAACCCTCAAAGACTACATGAATCCGGTAAGGACTAGTGCACCATCTTGTGTAGTTTCTCCTCCAGATGCAATCCATTTCAATTTCAAACCAAGTTTTGTTCGACTTCTACCCACTTTTCATGGCCTTGACATGGAGAACCCATATTCGCACCTAAAACTCTTTGAAGAGGTATGTAGCTCCTACACTGACCCAAATTGTAGCATAAACACCATTAGATTAAAGCTTTTTCCTTTTTCTTTGAAAGATAAAGCTAGAACATAGCTACAAAATTTGAGGTCGAATTCCATCAGTTCATGGGATGAGATGAAACAACAATTTTTTAAAAAAATTTTTCCTACCCATAGAACAAATTCTCTTAAAAGACAAATTTCTGATTTCTCTAAAAAACAAGGGGAAACCCTTCACCAATGTTAGGATAGATATAAGGAACTACTTAATACCTGTCCTCACCATGGTTTTGAAACTTGGAGATTAGTTGCACACTTCTATAAAGGGTTAACACCTCAAGATAGGCAACTAGTAGAATTAATGTGTAATGGAGAATTTAAAGAAAAAGACCGTGAGAAAGCACTTGACTTCCTAGATTCCTTGGCAGAAAAGGCACAAAATTGGGACACTGCTGGCACCTATGAGGTACCAAGAAAGACCTCAACCTCGACATCCAATAGAGGTATTTACAACCTTAGGGAAGACCATGACCTTCAAGCCAAATATGTATCCCTAGTTAGAAAAATCGAGGCTTTAGAAATGAAAAAGAGTGGTCAATTAAATTCTATTCAAGAAAATGTCTGTAACATTTGTGATGACAATGACCATTCTACTGATGATTGCCCAACTTTGCCTGCCTTTAGGGAATGTCTCCATGAGCAAGCCAATACCTTGAACACTTTCAAAAGGCCAAATCACAATCCATACTCAAAAACCTACAATCCTGGTTGGAGAAATCATCCAAATCTTAGTTGGAAAAATGATAATCATGCACAATCTTCACAAGTCCCTTTTCAAACACGACAAAATTTTCAAAATTCTCATGATCATGCATATGCTTCTCCTCCTAGGAATGACTTTGAAGAAACATTTCATTCATTCATTACAAAGCAAGAGACTTTCAATAGTCAAACTGCTCAAACATTAGCAAATTTGTCAGAAACTCTTGCAAAATTTGCATCTACATTTAGCATCCAAGAGAAGGAAAAATTTCTTTCTCAAACATTGCAAAACCCCAAAGATCAATCTAACTCAAATGCAGGGAGTTCAAATAACCATTATTTTGACCAAGCCAAGTCAGTCATGACCCTTCGCAATGGTGAGGTTGTTGAAAAACACATTCCTAACCCTTGTGAGAAAGAAGAAGAATCGATCTCTAAAGGACAGGAAGAGGTTGCCAAACCAACACCTAATGAAGAGGAAACCAAATCCTCGTCTATGCCTCCATTTCCTCAAGCATTAGCTACACAAAAGAAGCCAACTCACAATTATGAAATCTTTGAAATTTTCAAACAGGTAAAGGTCAACATTCCCTTGCTTGATGTGATCACACAGGTACCTTCTTATCCAAAATTTTTGAAAGACTTATGCACTGTGAAAAGGAAATTGAATGTGAAAAAGAAGGCCTTTCTAGCCGAGCAAGTAAGTGTTATCCTTCAAAACAATAATGCAGTGAAATATAAGGATCCAGGTTGTCCTACAATTTCGTGTGTTATTGGAGACCATAAAATTGAAGAAGCTTTGCTTGATCTTGGTGCTAGTGTGAATTTGCTTCCATATTCGGTTTTTCAGAAACTCAATCTAGGTGAGTTAAAACCGACTTCTGTGACTCTTTTGTTTGTTGATAGATCAATTAAAGTACCAAGAGAAGTAGTAGAAGATGTATTAGTTTAATTCGATAAATTCATTTACCCAGTGGATTTTATCGTCTTGGACACACAACCAGTAGAAGTAAGCAATTCAATTCCTATTATTTTAGGGCGTCCATTTCTAGCTACCTCTAATGCTTTGATTAATTGCAGGAATGGAGTCATGAAGCTATCATTTGGGAAAATGACATTGGAACTTAATGTTTTTAATATGTGCAAACAATCAAATGAAGAAGAAGATGAAATTGATGAGGCCAATGTAATTGAATCTATTGTAGAAGATCACATCCAAAAAGGGAGTTCTTCTGACCCTTTGGAAACTTGTTTGGTGAATTCGTTAGAATCAAATATGAAACTAGAGTCTGATCTTTCTGATATATGTTCTTTATTGGATTGTGCACAGGTGATGAAAAAAGGCTCAAAATCAAGATTTGAAGAATTGGGGCAAATGAATGAAAGCAGGGAAGATGAAGCTCCCAAGTTAGAATTGAAGCCCTTACCTGAAGGACTAAAATATGCATATCTTGGGGAGAATCAGACATATCCAGTGGTAATTTCTTCATCCCTCACATGCGAGTAACAAGGTAAGTTGATAGAAGTGCTTAAAAGGCATAAAAATGCATTTGGGTGGACTTTAAAAGATATAAAAGGCATTAACCCTTTAATTTGCACACATAAAATACATTTAGAGAAAAATGCCAAAACATCTCAACAACCTCAAAGGAGATTAAATCCACACGTGAAAGAGGTCATTAGGGCTGAAGTTCTCAAACTACTTGATGTGGGAATTATCTATCCTATTTCTGATAGTAAGTAGGTAAGTCCTACACAAGTAGTACCTAAGAAATCTGGCATTACAGTAGTTAAAAATGAAAAGGGTGAATTATTGCCAACTCGTGTCTCATCTAGTTGGAGGATGTACATTGATTATAGAAAATAAATGCTGTCACTAGAAAAGACCATTTTCCCTTACCCTTCCTTGACCAAATTCTTGAAAGAGTAGCAGGAAACCCCTACTACTGCTTTCTTGATGGATACTAAGGCTACTATCAAATCCCCATTGCACTTGAAGACCAAGAAAAGACCACATTCACGTGCCCCTTTGGCACTTTTGCATTTAGGAGAATGCCTTTTGGACTTTGTAATGCTCCAGCCACTTTTCAAAGATGCATGTTAAGCATTTTCAGTGACATGGTTGAGCATTGTATAGAAGTTTTCATGGATGATTTAAATATCTTTGGAAACTCTTTTGATAACTGTCTTGAAAATTTAGAAAAAGTCCTAAAAAGGTGTGTAGAAAAAGGTCTTATTTTGAATTGAGAAAAATGTCATTATATGGTCACTTCGGGAATTGTTTTAGGTCATGTGGTGTCTTCTAAAGGAATTGAAGTGGACAAAGCAAAAGTGGAATTAATTTCCCATTTGCCTCCACTAAAAACAATTAAAGAGGTTCGTTCATTCTTAGGGTATGCTGGATTTCATAGGAGGTTCATAAGAAATTTCAGTACTATATCTAAACCTCTTTGTAACCTCTTAATAAAAGATACTTCCTTTGAATGGACTCAAGAATGTCAAAATGCCTTTGATACATTAATTGGAATTTTAACAACTGCTCCAATTATGCAATCTCCTAATTGGTCCTTGCCTTTTGAATTGATGTGCGATGCAAGCGATTATGCAGTTGGTGCTGTCTTAGGACAAAGAAAAGAAGGTAAGCCTTATGTGATATATGCACAAATGAATTACACAACAACTGAAAAAGAACTACTTGCAGTAGTATTTGCATTGGACAAATTTCGATCTTATTTAATTGGCTCTCAAACAATTGTTTACATTGACCATGCAGCTGTGAGATATTTAATGTCTAAACAGGATACAAAACCTAGATTGATACGGTGGATCTTATTGCTCCAAGAATTCAACATCACAATAAAGGATAAGAAAGGAGCCGAAAATGTCGTTGCAGATCATCTTTTAAGATTAACGACAGAGACATTAATTGAAACTTCACCTATCAATGATTCTTTTCCTGATGAATTTTTACTTTTCGTTGCTGTTGTACCTTGGTTTGCTAACATTGCAAATTTTCTTGCAACAGGAAAAATGCCACCTCATTGGAATGCTCAAGACAAAAGGAAATTTTTAACTGAGGTGAAAAATTTTTACTCGGATGATCCGTATCTTTTCAAATATTGTCCGGATCAAATAATAAGAAGATGCATACTCGACAATGAGGTAAGTAGTGTCACTAACTTTTGTCATTCCGAAGCATGTGGCGGATATTTTTCATCTAGAAAAACAGCTGCTAAGATCTTACAATGTGGATTTTATTGGCCCACCTTATTTAAAAATGCACATGCATTTTGCAAAACGTGTGAAAATTTTCAAAAATTGGGATCTATTTCAAAAAGAAACATGATGTCGTTCAATCCCATTCTTGTCGTTGAAATCTTTGACTGTTGGGGTATTGATTTTATGGGACCCTTTCCACCGTCATTTGGTTTAGTGTACATCCTTGTTGCAGTTGACTATTTTTCAAAATGGGTCGAGGCAATTCCATGTCGAAACAATGACCACAAAACAGTTGTCAAATTCTTGAAAGAGAATATCTTGAGTAGATTTGGAATTCCTCGAGCCATTATTAGTGATGGGGGTACACATTTTTATAACAAACCATTTGAAACCTTAATGAAGAAATATGGAATAACCAATAAAATTTCTACATCTTATCACCCACAAACAAGTGGACAAGTTGAATAAGCTAATAGGGAGATAAAACAGATATTAGAAAAACGGTTAACCCAAATCGGAAAGATTGGTCTTTAAGAGTTTATGATGCACTTTGGGCTTACCGAACTGCTTTTAAAACATATTGGGAATGTCTCTTTATAGACTAGTTTATGAAAAACCTTGTCACTTGCCTGTGAAAATTGAGCATAAAGCTTATTGGGCCATTAAAACATTCAACACAAATTTGAATGATGCTTGCAAGTTACGTAAACTCCAACTGAGTGAACTTGAAGAAATCAGGAATGAGGCTTATTAAAATTCTAAAATCTACAAAGAAAAAATGAAGGTTTTTCATGACAAATCCATTGTTAGAAAATCTTTTGAACCGTCACAAAAAGTTCTTTTGTATGATTCAAGATTGAATTTGTTTCCTAGTAAACTTCGGTCTCGTTGGACTGGGCCTTTCATTGTTAAAAATGTTTTCCCTCATGGAGTAGTTGAAATTGAGAACCCAAAGAATGGTAATGTGTTTAAAGTTAATGGACAACGGTTAAAACTATTCTTTGAAAATTTTGACAAAACGAAGAGTCCATTGCTTTAATCGATCCTTTTTAAGGATTGATTTTTCCCGGTCAAGTGGCGGATACGGTAATCCATGACTTTTAAAGTTGGTTTTTCAGTTCCCTAAAAACTGTTGCTCACCTTGCATCCATTTTCTTTTCTTCTCTCTCATTTTCTTCACATGAATACCATTCTCTCAAAATTGCACAAACATTTTCCCTCTCTTCCTCAAAATGATTTGCGTAAAATTTATAAAGCTCGTGCAGAAAGACTAAGGTTGTTGATGCGTAAGGGTATTCCTGCTGATTTAAGATGGATAATTGAAGCCAAGGTTCGATTCTCTTGTGAGTTTTCAGATAATCTTGTTTCCCATATGCGAGGTTTGGGAAAAGGCTCTTATGCCAAAAAGCGAAGAGCGAAAAGGTTACAAGTTTGTCCCAGATGTGCAAGATGGACTTGTAACCAGCGTTACCGCTCCTTGGGATATTTGTCTAACAATCGAGAGGATAAACTACAGTTCATCAAGAATGGACTGAGTAAGGAGTCTTTGGATGATATTCGAACGACTCTTGAGACGCATTCTTGTGGACTTGTGCAGCGTGAAATTTTTAATTTGTGGACACAATTCCGAGATGAGCAGGAACGCTATAGTCTTAGGAATCTGACTCAAAACGACCCTGTTTGCCAGTTTATAAGAAAACTGGATGGGAAGCATATCCCCAACTCATAGAAGGTGTTTAAGCCATTTCTGGACGTAAACCAGAGGAAGATATGAGCCACAGTCACAACTACCTGTACATATGCATGCGTGCCATCATTTTTGAATTTTAATACCTCACAGCTGTCATTTTTGAATTTGTATCTTTTGTTTGACTTATGGTGTCTTATTTCATCATCTTTTGAATTTTTATGCATTATTGTCAAATTTTTCAACAAACAACCGAGCTACCTAGATAGATATCATCATTAGCATACCTTTTTGTACTTCATAAATACCACATCTCTTATTCTCTTTTTCACACATAGTTAGAGAGTTGCATAGACATGGAGGGAACTTCAAAACGTCGAATCCAAAGGATATATGTATTCTGTGGATCTCGACCAGGTAAAAGTGAAGAGTTTGTCGAGGCAGCAAATTATCTTGGTAGATTACTAGCTAAAAGAAAGATTCATGTAGTTTATGGGAGAGGTAGCCTCGGGTTGATTGGTTGTGTGGCAAGAGCTACACGTGCAGGAGGTAGTCAAGTTTTAGGAGTTATTCCTAAAGCTTTGGCTATAGAAAGCATTGTTGGAAAAACGGTTTGGAAGGAGTTACAAGTCTCCTCTATGCATGAACGCATGGCACATATGCTCATCAATTCAAATGCCTTTATTGCTTTACCAGGTGGCTTTGGTACTTTTGAAGAAATTTTTCAGATTGCCTCTTGGGCCCAACTGAACCTCCATAAAAAACCCATAGGTTTGTTGAATGTTAACAATTTCTTTGATCCTTTAATAAGTTTTGTTGATGCAGCTGTAGAACAAAATTTTATCCCATATTGGGCGAGAAAGATCCTTGTTTCTGCCACTTCTGCTGGTGAGTTACTTGACAAATTACAAGAAGTTGAGTATGAACCTGACCCAGCTAGTACTCAAATTAATTGGGCAGGAGGGCAAAACAAAAAGTGCAAATTGGATCTGAATCTTCGTTTGTAATTTTTTTGTCTTTTATATTATTTTATTTTTAGCATGTTATTTTATGAGTCTTTCAGGTCATCTCTCTTGAATAACAAAAGCTTCAGGTAATGTCTCCTATACTTTATCTCTCTACATTTAAACATTAAGGACAATGTTTCATTTGGTTGGGGGGAAGGATAGTAGACATAAGTGTGTCTTGAAATTTTATTTTTTCTTGCAAAAAAAAAGCGAGTTAGTAATTAGATTCAGAGTGCAGTGTAAGGAGTTCAAATCCTCTTGAGACACATTCTGGGTCAGGAATGGCAGAGTAGGGAGGGCCAGTTTGAACTCTTGAAACCCATTCTAACCAATTTGTCATTTTATTTTGATCTTGTGAACTCATTTTAGCTAACTTGATATTATTTAGTCTTGATTTTTGAATTTTTTAACAAGGAGGTCTTATTCATTTCACTTTGAATTATTCAAATCTATGAACTCTCACAACCTTATCATTTAAATAAAAAAAAATTGTGTGCTTATGTACTCATTAAGCAAGTATTCATGAACCTTTCTTCACACACACACACATACTTTGATGCATGATTGTGGGTGGCAAAATGAAATGTTGTAATATTTGAGTTCTTTTGTTTTGTTTAGGATAACAACACAAAGTAAGGGGAAAGTTTAAAAAAAAAAAAAAGGAAAAGAAAAAAAAGTGAAAAAAAAAGAAAAAAAAAAGAGAAAGCAATTGTGGATAAGTTTGGTCTCGTAGCCTCCTTAATTCGAGCAATTAAGCCCGAGGGGTGCTTCAACACCTAATACCCTAAGACCAACTGGTTTGGGAGCTATTGGCCCAAAGCTCGCTACATGGATTAAGGAAAAAGCTTAATGGGATTGAACATTGCACTATCCACAAGTTTCTAAGCAAAAATAAAGCATCGGCAACCCGAGTCGTTAAGCTCAAAGGGGTGTCTTAACACCTAATGCCCTAAGGCCAGTTGGTATGGGAGTCATTAGCCTAAGGCTCGCTACATGGGTTAAAGATGCATTCCTTCAAAAAAAAAAAAAGAGAGAAAAAAAATATATATATATAAAATGAATAAATGCCCCTTACCCAAGGTTGTTAGCCTTAACAAATATTAGAACCGATATGACTTCTTTCTAATAGCCCCATATCATGTGTTGACTGAGCACAAAAAAGAATGTTTATTGATATCTTGACTGAAGGGTACATGAGTCATAAAAAATAATAATAATAATAATAATAATTGGTTGAGAGTTTGTTTATTTGGATAAAATCAAGGAAAGTGCGATAATGACCACATTGGATGTAAAATTCTATAAATCACTTCTAAATAATAACGTTTTAATTGCTAGAGACTAGCAATAAGCTAGTTGGGGGGTGTGATGAACACTTAAATATGCATGTTTAATAAGATTTTAGTTCATCATATTGCATTAATAGTGTCATTAAATTCCTCAACTTAAGCATATTTGTAGCATTTGCATCTTTGTAATTAATTCCTCTTAATTTTGGTTTTGTTATAGGTTCAGTAAAATGGGCATAACTCTCTATTTATATATCAGAATGGTGCAATTCTTAATGTTTTAAAAAGCTGATTCAATTGTCTACAAGATTGCATTTCACAAGCATCATCAAATTCGGGCTCTTAGTGGACCAAAATTGGGCTTGAAGTGAACCCATCTACAGTCTCGGCCCAGTCTGACCAGGCCTCAGTATGTGGACCGTATCTCTCAAAATACGTATCCAAATTGTGCAAATCAATATGTTCTAGAAAGTTGAGAGAAATATCTACAACTTTCATGAAGACATGTGATTAAAATTCACAACATTTCGATGTCAAAATTGATGGTCAAAGTCGGTGCATAATGATCCCAATTGTCAAAGATATTTACAACTAATATTTGACAATTATGCCCTTGTAATTTGACAAGTTTGCCCCTGGATGTATCTATAAATAGAGGTGCCTTGTGACCCATGAGGGCTTCTTGGCCTTGGCTGGAACATTTTGGCTTTGGCTAGGATCTTGTATTGTGTTTTGTGTGTTTATGTTATTAATGAATATTCTTTTTCTTGTATTTTATTTTCTTTCTATTATAATGTTCTTCTAATTTCTCTCTTGCTAAGGTGAAAGGGTGAAACACTTGATATGAGAATAAGGATTCTCTAACCCTTAATATGTGCTTAATAATCTTAATCTTATAATGTTTATTCAATATGATTTATATTTAATTTCTTATTCAATCTTGACACCACTCGTAAAGTGGAGGTCTTGATCCATTGTCGACAATCCTTGGCACATCAAATGCTTGGATCCTTTTTAGATGATGTATGGTTCTTCCTTACCGACACGAATCTAGTTAGGAACCTTGATTTGTTGTAGACATATGGTGATTGGCACATTGGATGCTTGAACCCATTTACAAGAATTGGTATAAATATTGGTAACGAAACAAATATAATTCATATAACTAAAATGGGTTAATTATCCTTATTTGAAATATCAAGGGCGGATCCCCTAACCTTAGCCTTCATTGTTATTGTGTTAATTCCTCTTGTATTTTTATTATTCTATTGTTTATGAACTTTTTATTTTATTTACTATGGTAGGTTCTACCACCTTATGAAATTGTTCTTTAATTTACTATGGTTGGTTATACCACCTATTTTCATGGATGGTTTTACCTCCTCTTACTTTTTGTTTTATATTTGAATGGTCGGTAATACCACCTACCATCTTACATACTTGTTGATATTATCATGTCACCTCTTTGAATCATCCATATCATATTTGTTTAGCTTATAATTTGTAATGCTTAAATTCCCTTCCTTGTGGATCGACCCCGGTCTCACCGGGTTTTATTAGTTCGACACTCCTATACTTGGGAGACAATCCTTTTTCAGATGTGTCACCCTTTCACCTTAGTAAAAGAGAAATTAGCAAGACATTATAAGAGAAAGAACACAAAATACAAGAAAAAGGAAATGCATTAATAACATTAAAACAAGAGAGAAACACAATAAAAGATCCCAGCAAAGGCCAAGATGCCCTAATGGGTCACAAGGCACCTCTATTTATAGATACATTCAGGGGAAACTTGTCAAATTACAAAGGAATAATTATCAAATATTAGTTGCACCTACTTTGATAATTGGGATAATTAGGTGAACTGACTTTGATCACCGATTTTGACATTGAATTTTTGAGAATTTTAATCACATGTCTTCATGAAAGTCTTAGATATTTCTCTCAGCTTTCTAGAACATCTTGATTCATATGATTTGGATACGTATTCTGAGATATATGGTCAAGATACTGAGGCATGGTCAGGCTGGGCCGAAACTACGGATGGGTTCACTTCAAGCCCATTTTTGGTCCACTAAGAGCCCGAATTTGATGATGCTTCTGAAATACAATCTTATAGATAATTTAATTAGCTTTCTAAAACATTAATATTTGCACCATTCGGATCTATAAATAGAGAGTTCTGCCCATTTTACCGAACCTGTAACAAAACCAAAATTAAGAGAAATTAATTCCAAAGATGCAAATGCTACAAATATGCTTAAGTTGAGGAATTTAATGACACTATTAATGCAATATGATGAACTAAACTCTTATTAAATATGCATATTTAAGTGTTCATCACACCCCCCAACTAGCTTATTGCTAGTCCCTTAGCAATTAAAGCGTTATTATTTAGAAGTGATTTATAGAATTTTACATCCAAGTTGGTCATTATTGCACTCTCCTTGATTTTATCCAAATAAACAAACTCTCAGCCGATTTTTTTTTAATGACTCATGTACCCTTCAGTCAAGATATCAATAAACCTTCTTTTTGTGCTCAGTCGACACATGACTATGGGGCTTATTAGAAAGAAGCCATATCGGGTCTAATATTTGTTAAGGCTAACAACTGTAGGTAGGGGGCATTCATTTATTTTATATATATATATATGTTTTTTTCTTCTTTTTTTTTGAAAGAATGCATCTTTAACCCATGTAGCGAGCCTTAGGCTAATGACTCCTAGACCAGTTGGCCTTAGGGCATTAGGTGTTACGACACCCCTTCCAGCTTAACGACTCAGGTTGTCGATACTTTATTTTTGCTTAGAAACTTGTGGATAGTGCAATGTTCAATCCTATTAAGCTTTCACCTTAATCCATGTAGCGAGCTTTGAGCCAATAGCTCCCAAACCAGTTGGTCTTAGGGTATTAGGTGTTGAAGCACCCATCGGGCTTAATTGTTCGAATTAAGGAGGCTATGAGACCAAACTTATCTATAATTGCTCTCTCTTTTTTTAACCCTTTTTTTCACTTTTTTTTTTTTTACTTTCCCCTTCCTTTTGTTGTTATCCTAAACAAAATAAAAGAACTCAAATATTGCAACATTTCATTTCACCGCCCACAATCATGCATCAAGGTATGTGTGTCTGTGAAGAAAGGTTCATGAATACTTGCTTAACAAGTACATAAGCACATAGTTTATGATAATGTTACGAGAGTTCATAGATTTGAATAATTCAAAGTGAAATGAATAAGACCTCCTTGTTATAAAATTCAAAAATCAATACTAAATAATATCAAGTTAGCTAAAATGAGTTCACAAAATCAAAATAAAATGACAAATTGGTTAGAATGGGTTTCAAGAGTCCAAACTGGTCCTCCTTATGCCGCACTCTGAATCTAATTACTAACTCGCTTTTTTTTGTTTTTTTACAAGAAAAAGAAAATTCAAAACATACTTATGTCTACTATCCTTCCCCCCAACCAAATGAAACATTGTCCTTAATGTTTAAATGTAGAGAGATAAAGTATAGGAGATATTACCTGAAGCTTCTATTATTCATGAGAGATGACCTGAAAGACTTATAAAATGCTAAAAATAAAAGACAAGAAAAGAAAAAAATTACAAATGGAGATTCAGATCCAATTTGCACTTTTTGTTTTGCCCTCCTGACAAATTAATTTGAGTACTAGCTGGGTCAGGTTCATACTCAACTGCTTGTAATTTGTCGAGTAACTCACCAGTAGAAATGGCAGAAACAAGGATCTGTCTCGCTGAATGAGGGATAAAATTTTGTTCTACAGCTACATCAACAAAACTTATTAAAGGATCAAAGAAATTGTTAACATTCAACAAACCTATGGGTTTTTTATGGAGATTCAGTTGGGCCTAAGAGGCAATTTGAAAAATTTCCTCGAGGGTACCAAAGCCACCTGGTAAAGCAATAAAAGCATCTGAATTGATGAGCATATGTGCCATCCGTTCATGCATAGAGGAGACTTGTAACTAATGCCCAACCGTTTTTCCAACAATGCTTTCTAGAGCCAAAGCTTTAGGAATAACTCCTAAAACTTGACTCCCTCCTACATGTGCAGCTCTTGACACACAACCCATTAACCCGAGGCTACCTCCCCCATAAACCACATAAATCTTTCTTTCAGCCAGTAGTCTACCAAGATAATTTGCTGCCTTGACAAACTCTTCACTTTTACCCGGTCGAGATCCACAGAATACACATATCTTTTGGATTCGACGTTTTGAAGTTTCCTCTATGTTTATGCAACTCTCTAACTATGTGTGAAGAAGAGAACAAGAGATGTGGTATTTATGGAGTGCAAAAAGGTATGCTAATGATTACATCTATATAGGTAGCTCGGTTGTTTGTTGAAAAAGTTGACAATAATGCATAAAAACTCAAAAAGATGATGAAATGAGACACCATAAGTCAAACAAAAGATACAAATTCAAAAATGACAGCTATGAGGCATTAATGATGGCACGCATGCATATGTACAGGTAGTTGTGACTGTGACTCACATCTTTCTCTAGTTTTACGTCCAGAAATGGCTTAAACACCTTCTATGAGTTGGGGATATACTTTCCATCCAGTTTTCTTATAAACTGGCAAATAGGGTCGTTTTGAGTCAGATTCCCAAGACTACAGTGTTCCTGCTCATCTCGGAATTGTGTCCACAAATTAAAAATTTCACGCTGCACAAGTCCACAAGAATGCGTCTCAAGAGTCACTCAGATATCATCCAAAGACTCCCTACTCAGTCCATTATTGATGAACTATAGTTTATCCTCTCGATTATTAGACAAATATCCGAAGGAGTGGCAACGCTGGTTACAAGTCCATCTTGCACATCTGGGAAAAACTTGTAACCTTTTCGCTCTTCGCTTTTTGGCGTAAGAGCTTTTTCCCATACCTGGCGTGTGAGAAACAAGATTATTTAAAAATTCATAAGAATATCGAACCTTGGCTTCAATTAACCATCTTACTTCGACAGGTATACCCTTACGCATCAACCTTCTTACTCTTTCTAGGCGAGCTTTGTAAATTTTAAGCAAATCATTTGGATGAAGAGAGGGAAAATATTTGTGCAGATTTGAGAGAATGGTGTCCATGTGAAAATGTGAGAAAAGAAAGGAAAATGAATGCAATGTGAGCAACAGTTTTTTAGGGAACTGAAAAAACCAACTTTAAAAGTCACGGAGTACTGCATCCGCCACTTAACCAGGAAATATCAATCCTTAAAAAGGATCGACTAAAGCAATGGACTCTTCATTTTGGTCAAAATTTTCAAAGAATGGTTTTAATCGTTGTCCATTAACTTTAAACATATTACCATTCTTTGGGTTCTCGATTTCAACTGCTCCATGAAGGAAAACATTTTTAACAATAAAAGGCCCAGTCCAACGAGACCGAAGTTTACCAGGAAACAAATGCAATCTTGAATCATACAAAAGAACTTTTTGTGAAGGTTCAAAAGATTTTCTAACAATGGATTTGTCATGAAGAACCTTCATTTTTTCTTTGTAGATTTTAGAATTTTCATAAGCCTCATTCTCGATTTCTTCAAGTTCACTCAGTTGGAGTTTACGTAACTTGCAAGCATCATTCAAGTTTGTGTTAAATGTTTTAATGGCCCCATAAGCTTTATGCTCAATTTCCATAGGCAAGTGACAAGGTTTTTCATAAACTAATCTATAAGGAGACATTCCTAATGATGTTTTGAAAGCAGTTCGGTAAGCCCAAAGTCCATCATTAAGTCTTAATGACCAATCTTTGCGATTTGGGTTAACCGTTTTTTCTAAAATCTGTTTTATCTCCCTATTAGTAAGTTCAACCTGTCCACTTGTCTGTGGGTGATAAGGTGTAGAAATTTTATGGGTTATTCCATATTTCTTCATTAAAGTTTCAAATGGTTTGTTACAAAAATGTGTACCCCCATCACTAATAATGGCTCGAGGAATTGCAAATCTACTCAAGATATTCTCTTTCAAGAATTTGACAACTGTTTTGTGATCATTGTTTCAACATGGAATTGCCTCGACCTATTTTGAAACATAATCTATTGCAACAAGGATGTACACAAAACCAAATGACGGTGGAAAAAGTCCCATAAAATCAATACCCTAACAGTCAAAGATTTCAACGACAAGAATGGAATTCAACGGCATCATGTTTCTTTTTGAAATGGATCCCAATTTTTGACAATTTTCACATGTTTTGCAAAATGCATGTGCATCTTTAAATAAGGTGGGCCAATAAAATTCACATTGCAAGATTTTAGCAGCTGTTTTTCCAGATGAAAAATGTCCTCCACATGCTTCAGAATGACAAAAGTTAATGACACTACTTACCTCATTGTTGGGTATGCATCTTCTTATTATTTAGTTTGGACAATATTTGAACAGATATGGGTCATCCCAATAAAAATTTTTCACCTTGGTTAAAAATTTCCTTTTGTCTTGAGCAATCCAATGAGGTGGCGTTTTTCCTGTTGCAAGAAAATTTACAATGTTAGCAAACCAAGGTACAGTAGCAACAGAAAATAAAAATTCATCAGGAAAAGAATTATTAATAGGCGAAGTTTCAATTAATGTCTCTGTCGTTAATCTTGAAAGATGATCAGCAACGACATTTTCGGCTCCTTTCTTATCCTTTATTGTGATGTTAAATTCTTAGAGCAATAAGATCCACCATATCAATCTAGGTTTTGCATCCTGTTTAGACATTAAATATCTCACAGCTGCATGGTCAGTGTAAACAATTGTTGGGAGAACCAATTAAATAAGAACAAAATTTGTCCAATGCAAATACTACTGCAAGTAGTTCTTTTTCAGTTATTGTGTAATTCATTTGCGCATCATTTAAAGTCCTACTTGCATAGTATATGACATAAGGCTTACCTTCTTTTCTTTGTCCTAAGACAGCACCAACGGCATAGTCACTTGCATCACACATCAATTCAAAAGGCAAGGACCAATCAGGAGATTGCATAATTGGAGCAGTTGTTAAAAGTCCAATTAATTTATCAAAGGCATTTTGACATTCTTGAGTCCATTCAAAAGAAGTGTCTTTTATTAAGAGGTTACAAAGAGGTTTAGATATAGCACTAAAATTTCTTGTGAACCTCCTATAAAATCCAGCATGCCCTAAGAATGAACGAACCTCTTTGACTGTTTTTGGTGGAGGCAAATGGGAAGACACCACATGGCCTAAGACAATTCCCGAAGTGACCATATAATGGCATTTTTCCCAATCCAAAATAAGACCTTTTTCCACACATCTTTTTAGGACTTTTTCTAAATTTTCAAGACAATTATCAAAAGAGTTTTCAAAGACAGTTAAATCATCCATGAAAACTTCTAAACAATGCTCAACCATATCACTGAAAATGCTTAACATGCATCTTTGAAAAGTGGTTGGGGCATTACAAAGTCCAAAAGGCATTCTCCTAAATGCAAAAGTGTCGAAGGGGTACGTGAATGTGGTCTTTTCATGGTCTTCAAGTGCAATGGAAATTTGGTAATAGCCTGAGTATCCATCAAGAAAGCAGTGGTAGGAGTGCCCTGCTACTCTTTCAAGAATTTGGTCAAGAAATGGTAAGGGAAAATGGTCTTTTCTAGTGACAGCATTTAATTTTCTATAATCAATGCACATCCTCCAATTAGATAAGACTCCGGTTGGCAATGATTCACCCTTTTCATTTTTAACTACTGTAATGCAGATTTCTTAGGTACCATTTGTGTAGGGCTTACCCACTTACTATCAGAAATAGGATAGATAATTCCCGCATCAAGTAGTTTGAGAACTTCAGCCCTAATGACCTCTTTCATGTGTGGATTTAATCTCCTTTGAGATTGTTGAGATGTTTTGGCATTTTCCTCTAAATGTATTCTATGTGTGCAGATTAAAGGGTTAATGCCTTTTATATCTTTTAAAGTCCACCCAATTGCATTTTTATACCTTTTAAGCACTTCTATCAACTTAGCTTGTTGCTCCCATGTGAGAGATGAAGAAATTACCACCGGATATGTCTGATTCTCCCCAAGATATGCATATTTCAGTCCTTCAGGGAAGGGCTTTAGTTCTAACTTGGGAGCTTCCTCTTCCTTGCTTTCATTCATTTGCCCCAATTCTTCGAATCTTGGTTTTGGGCATTTTTCCATCATCTGTGCACAATCCAATAAAGAACATATATCAGAAAGATCAGACTCTAGTTCCGTACTTGATTCTAATGAATTCACCAAACAAGTTTCCAAATGGTCAGAAGAACTCCCATTTTGGATATGATCTTCCACAATAGATTCAATTACATTGGCCTCATCAATTTCATCTTCTTCTTCATTTGGTTGTTTGCACATATTAAAAACATTAAGTTCCAAAGTCATGTTCCCAAATGATAGCTTCATGACTCCATTCCTGCAATTAATCAAAGCATTAGAGGTAGCTAGAAGTGGACGCCCTAAAATAACAGGAATTGAATTGCTTACTTCTACCGGTTGTGTGTCCAAGACAAGAAAATCCACTGGGTAAATGAATTTATTGACTTGAACTAATACATCTTCTACTACTCCTCTTGGTACTTTAATTGATCTATCAGCAAGTAAAAGAGTCACAGAAGTCGGTTTTAACTCATCTAGATTGAGTTTTTGAAAAACCGAGTGTGGAAGCAAATTCACACTAGCACCAAGATCAAGTAAAGCTTGTTCAATTTTATGGTCTCCAATAACACATGAAATTGTAGGACAACTTGGATCCTTATATTTCACTGTATTATTATTTTGAAGAATAGCACTTACCTGCTCAGCTAGAAAGGCTTTCTTTTTCACATTCAGTTTTTTTTTTTCACAGTGCACAAGTCTTTCAAAAATTTTGCGTAAGAAGGTACTTGTTTGATCACATCAAGCAAGGGAATGTTGACCTTTACCTATTTGAAAATTTCAAAGGTTTCAGAATTGTGAGTTGGCTTCTTTTGTGTAGCTAATGCTTGAGGAAATGGAGGCACAGATGAGGATTTGGTTTCCTCTTCGCTAGGTGTTGGTTTGGCAACCTCTTCCTGCCCTTTAGAGATCGATTCTTCTTCTTTCTCACAAGGGTTAGGAATATGTTTTTCAACAACCTTACCATTGCGAAAGGTCATGACTGACTTGGCTTGGTCAAAATAATGGTTATTTGAACTCCCTGCATTTGAGTTGGATTGATCTTTGGGGTTTTGCAATGTTTGAAAAGGAAATTTTCCCTTCTCTTGGATGCTAAATGTAGATGCAAATTTTGCAAGAGTTTCTTACAGATTTGCTAATGTTTGAGCAGTTTGACTATTGAAAGTCTCTTGCTTCGTAATGAATGAATGCAATGTTAAGGAATTTAATGATACTATTAATGAATGAATGCAATGTTAAGGAATTTAATGACACTATTATTGAAAGTCTCTTAATCCTTATTCGTAATGAATAAATGCCCATTTTACCGAACCTGTAACAAAACCAAAATTAAGAGAAAGTTAATTCCACAGATACAAAGACTACAAACATGCTTAAGTTAAGGAATTTAATGACACTATTAATGCAATATGATGAGCTAAGCTCTTATTAAACATACATATTTAAGTGTTCATCAAATAACTTTGACCTTGATTAGTTTACTTAAAGAAGACCCTATTTGATCTTATCTATAGTCAAATGGTTATATTATTAGTTCCCAACTTGGAAAGCATAACGGGTGAGGTTAGGGAGTGATATGCTAGAACCTTGGTCGTATTATTAGTTCATAACTTGTCTTTCATATGCTTGGCTTATAGTTGGTTAATTGTTTATGACTCCCATTATAAATATCAAATGAAATTTATTTGTTGTCTGGGTAGGATCACTACTCCCCAAAAATGTTTGCTTGCTAGCAATCCTTTGCGAAGTCTGAGAAAGTGTGAAAGCATTGTAATTGTGTTCTTAGTGTCTTGAATGCTTATGTTGATCTATTTTTCTAAGTGAAAGTGAAAACTTTTACCACCCACGTCATTGATCTTTGGACCTACAACTACTTTATTGAAGTATCTATTAAGTAGATTTTCAAAGAGTGAAAGTATGTTGGTGTGAAAAATTCCATACTGAGCATGTAGTCTTCCTCTAGTTCTTTATTTTTCTTTATTTATTTTACTAATTTTATTTTTGGTGTTATATGATCTATTGTAATCACTTTTTTTTTTCTTTTTTTGCTTCAAATTATAACTCTCAAGTGTTTGATGCTGATTCTGAAGCTAAAAAGCCAAAGAAGACGTGATTACCATGGGAACTTGATTGTCTATCACACCAAAGGTATTGCTTGCTGTAATTTTAGGTTACAAGACCTTTGACTTTGTAAAAGAAAGAACTTGAGCTTTCTGAGGTAGAGTAGTTTATTTGTCTTTTTTAATTCCTGGGTGGAACTCTATCTGCCTTCTGACTTTTAGTAGAAAATTATTTATGACTTAATGATTTACTATTAATAGAGTCAACTAAATGCTTCCATTTGAATTTTTGGGAAAATTATGATTGACTTCCCATTCACATATATCATAGCAGTCCCCTGTGTTGGATATCAGTAAACAAATCTTTATTTCTTTATTTCTTGAATTTTAAATTCCACACACACTTAAACAAATAAGAAAAACACTATACTTGTATAGTACTCATCATAATTGTAATTCTTCTATGAATACAAATACTAATTCTACTTGAACTCAATTTTAATTCCTAGACAAAACTTAAATCATAAAACAAATAAAGTTTATTTCCAAAACCCATCCCTTAAACTTGATTTGTTACACCAAGTGAATCTCTAATTCTAATAAAGTCTTTATGCTTGAGTGGCTTGGTGAATATGTCTGCAACTTGATCTTGTGACTTTACGTACTCCACTTTCACTTCTCCTCTTGTGATACAATCTCGTATGTAACGGTAATGAGTATCAATGTGCTTGCTTCGATCATGGAAAAATGGATTCTTTGCTAGTGCTATTGCTGACTTGTTATTAACACAAATCTTCATTGGCTCTTCTTGTGATGTATTCAACTCCTTCAACAAACTCCCCAACCAAATCATGTGACATGCACATGTAAGAGCACAACATACTCGGCTTCACAAGTTGACAATGCAACTATCGGTTGTTTTTTTAACACCCAAGTAAACGAAGTATCTCCCATGAGGAAAACACAACCAGTAGTACACTTTTTATAATTAGTATTTCCAGTCCAGTCGCTATCACAAAATCCAATAAGTTTGTAATTATCAAAAATTCAATAATACAAATCGAAATCAATAGTATCTTTAAGACAACAAATGATTCTTTTAGCAATTTTGAAATGTGTAGTAGTTGGATTCTCTATGAAGCGACTTACTAGATCAACTACATAGAGAATATCAGGTCTCGTAAATGTCAAATACCGCAAGCTTACAACTAAGCTCTTGAATAGTGTTGGATTAATGCTTTCTCCTTCTCCATTCTTGGATAGTTTAATTCCATATTCTACTGATGTACTCACGGATTGCTATCATTCATCTTGAAATTCTTCAAGATCTTTCTTGTATACCCTTCTTGAGAAATAAAATACCATCTTGTTGTTGTTTAACTTCAATCCCAAGATAGTATGCCATAAGCCCAATATCAGTCATCTCAAACTCTTTTGCCATTGCCTTGTTGAATTCTTGGAACATATTGACATTGTTCCCAGTAAAGATCAAATCATCAAAGTATAAACACACAATCAAGATATTTCCATCTTCGATCTGGATGCAGAAAGCGTGTTCATAAGGACATTAGTGAAGCCTGTTTCTTGAAAGTATTTGTCAATTCAGCTATTCCATGCTCTTGGTGCTTGCATTAACCCATAAAGAGCTTTCTCCAATTTCAAAACTTTGTCTTCTTGACCTTTAACTTCATAACCCAATGGTTGTTGGATATAAACTTCCTCTTCAAGAATTCCATTTAGAAAGGCAGATTTCAGATCCATTTGAAAAATCTTCTATTTATTTTGAGTTTCCATTGAGATAATCAACCATATTGTTTTCAAACAAGCAATGGGAGCAAATACTTCATCATAGTCAATGCCTTCTTTTTTACTATAGCCCTTTGCGACTAATCTTGCTTTGGAGCGTTCAATCTCTCCACTAGCATAGTTTTTTGTCTTGTACACCTATTTGGCACCAATTGCTTTTTGCCCTTATGGTAGTGAAGCAAGTTCCCACATGTTATTCTTTTCAATGGATTTTATTTCTTCATCCATTGCCTTTCTCAACTACTTATCTTGTATTGCTTCTTCAAACTTCACTGGCTCACAATCAGCAAAAAGACAAAGGAGATTTAGATTATCAATGCTCTCAGTTACCTCATAGATTTCTTGTAGACTTATTATACATGGACTTCCATCACTTAAGCTTTTACTAGATGAAGATGATGTAGATTCTCTATGTGAATTTGGTGAAGTGGGAAGTGTGTCACTCTCTTGTTCTATCTCCATGACTCGTTCTTCATCTTCCTTATCAATATAAGCAAGAAAACTATAATCTTCCTTAGGTATATTCCAATCCCAAGTGATTTCTTCATTAAACTGCACATCTCGACTAACCATGATCTTTTTTTTTCTTTGGATTGTATAACTTGAACCTTTAGAACTGGATTCATATCCGATAAAAATCAATTTCTCACTCTTGTTATCTAGCTTAGTTCTCCTCTCATCTGGCACATGCACATATGCCACACTTCCAAATACTTGCAAATGAGCAATTCCAGGCTTTCTCTTACTCCAAGCTACTTGAGGTGTTTCTTCTTGCACACTTTTTGTTGATGATCAATTAGATAGACACCGCACATGCTACAACTTTTGCCCAAAACTCTTTTGGCATTCATTTATTTTTAAGCATGCTTCGTGCCATGTCAAGAATTGTTGTATTCTTTCTCTCTATAACTCCATCTTGTTGGGTTGATCTAGGAATAGTTACAAATCGTTGAATTCCATTCGTCTTACGATATTCATGGAATTCTTTAGATGTAAATTCTCCTCCTCAATCAATTTTCATGGCCTTAATTTGATGACCATTTTCGTTCTCAACTATTGCTTTGAATTGCTTGAAAACCCAAAAACTTTTGGCTTTTGCTTTAGAAAATACACTCATGTATTCCTCGAAAAGTCATCTATGAAAAGGAGGAAATAGTTGTCATTACCAAGACAGCTTGGCTTGATTGGATCGCACACATCTGAATTTTTAGGCTCAAGTGGCTTTTGAGCTCTTGAGTATGACTCTTTTGGAAAAGATTTCCCAAATTGTTTTCCAAGTAAACATCCTTCACATAGTTCATTTGGATGATTGATGTAAGGTAATCCTCTCACCATATACTTCTTTGACAATAATTTCAGTCCTTCAAAATTAAGAAGCCCAAATCGAAGATGCCAAAGCCATGACTTATCCCTATAGCATGCTTTGAGACATTTTGCAATATCATTTTGGATATTAAGCATGAACATTCTATTTTTAGGCGTAGAAACTTTGGCTGTAAAATTCCTTCTATTGTCTCTTATGGAGATACTATTATATTTCATGTGGATGTCTTTTCCAAAAGTTGCCCCAAACTTAAGATATTGTTCTTTATGTTTGGCACATAATAAACATTGGATATAAATTGATGTTTTCTATTCTTCATGCGGATAAAAATGTTAACTTTACCCTTTATTGGAATTTTTGAATCATCACCACATGAGACATTCTCACTAATGGATTCATCCAAATTTGCAAACAAATTTCCTTTTCGACACCTGTGGTTGCTAGCTCCAGTGTTAAGATACCATGTATTTTCTTGACTTTCATTTTTGTCTTTATGAACCAGTAATAATGTACAGCTTTCTTCAGCTTTTTCTTCCGCATAATTTGTTTTTTCTTTAACTTTTTTAGGTGCTCTACATTCAGATGCATAATGCCCATGTTTTTGGCAATTAAAGCATTGAATGTGAGCTCTTACACTCACCCACATAATGTCCACACTTCTGACAAGTGTAACATTGGACTTGTGACCTCTCATATCTTGAATTTGAGTTTCCCCTTCCACAACCTCTTGTAGAATTTTCTCCTCAATCATTATTGTTGTTGGTAATGGAATTATTATTTCCACCTTGTCCACGACCTTGATTTATACCTCATCCTTGTCCTCGGCCTCGACCTCGCTTTTGATCTCGGCCTCGACCACGTTGACTTCTTTCATGACTTTCTTCCTTCTCCTTAATTTGTGTTTTAAGGTGTTGTTCTGAAACACTTTATTTTTTATATTTCTCTTCATGAGCTTGCAATGTACCTTCAAGTTCGTCAATTGTCATTCCTTGCAATTTGTCACCTTGTTCAAGAATTTAAACTATGGTACTAAATGATGAATCCAAAGAGCGAAGTATCTTTTCTACAATCTTGTATCTTCTAATTTCTCACTATTTTTTCTCAATCGATTTGAAACAGTCAAAACTGTTGAAAAGTAATCAAAGATAGACTCACTTTCTTTCATATGTAACAATTCAAACTCATCTCTTAAAGTTTGTAGATGCACTTTTTTTACTTTTGCTTGTCCTCCATGTGATTTTTCAAGTTTTTCCCATATTTTTCAATTTCGACATTATCTAATGCTTCTTAAATAAAGTGGTGAGCCTTCTTATTTCATTGATATGTTTTTTTCAAATCCACTCTTTTGTTGTTGAGATAATGCTTTAATATTTTGTGGCTTATCAAAGCCTTTGTCAATAATTCCCAAGCACCATTCGCTCCACTAATTGATTTCATCCTTATACACCATTTTTTATATCTATTTTCTTTCAATTTTGGAATTGCAATTGAAGTCATATTGCTAATGCTACTATAGGATTCAACCTATCACAAACAAAATCAGTTTGGAACAAACTAAAATTCTGTGCACAAAGGACTAAAATTAAGTATTTTCAACTTTGCAGGCACTTACCGATATTTGTCAACATCTAGGGGGTATACTGATATTTTCTTGTCAGGGGGCCAATGGATATTTTTTGAACCAGGGGGTCGACTGATATTTCATGTCTAAGAGGGGTGATTGATATTTTTCACCCAGATCACGAATGGGTTGTTTTCCAATGTTCAAGCACGATGACTCTTCTTGGGGTTTATTGATCGGCTATTTCTGAGTTGAACTAGATGGGTGATGTTGATTCACTTGCCAGTTTTCAGCGACTTTCACAATGAAAACTTTTTTCACGACTTGTTTTTGCATTTCTAATGTCTTCTATCTGGAATTTGACGTCAGCTAAGAAAGAAACTTGTAGATCGCTGTCTGATCTATCCGATGACGATGGAGATGAGATCTCACTTGTCAGTTGACAATTTTTGACGACTTTCCAGTAGCTTTCCGATGACATTGACAGCGAACCTTGGTTGCTGATGGTGTGGGCTTCCTTCTTCGTTCACCCTCTTGGGGCTCTGATACCACTTTATTGGATATCAATGCACAAGAATTTTGAAAACTTACTCTTTATTTCTTTATTTCTTGAATTTTAAATTCCACACACACTTAAACAAATAAGAAAAACACTATACTTATATAGTACTCATGATAATTCTAATTCTTCTATGAATATAAATCCTAATTCTACTTGAACTCAATTTCAATTCCTAAACAAAGCTTAAATCATAAAACAAATAAAGTTTATTTTCAACACCGTGGCTTTGTTTGGATGGTTAGGGTTTTAAGTGGGCTTACTAGATTTGTAAATCCTAAATCTAATATTGCATAGCACAAAAAGAAAGAGTTATGCTATCTTCATTGTTATTTCATTGCTAGCATTGCTTATGATATTATACACGCAGATCATAGTATTTAAACTTCTTGAGGCTTTTTGGATACTTGATAGGTGGTGTTGCTTCATGGATGCCTCTACTTGACATGTTTATCTTATTGTAATCTACTAGTTCACATTTGTATTTTCTCTTTTATATCGTTTTAATACAATTTTTTCTTAGAAAAAAAAAGTTATGTTAAATTGGATGGAGTGTATTTTGCTTTTTGAGTATGAGATATGATAAATTCAGCATCTGAAGTTGCAATTAGTTTCTATTTTAGTGTTGTGTCAAAAGTGCACATTATTTGCCATCGTCATTCTAATTTACTATTGGCTAAATGAAATTGCATTTAATTTATCTTGACATGAAGAGATGGTTATGTTTTCAAGAACTTTCTTTGGCAGAGATGAATTTGAGTGTTGTCCTATCAAAAGAATGGGAATCAGATGAAATCATAGAACTTAAACTTTCTAGGAATTCCTTCCACGAACTGCCATCTAAACTCTTCTCATGTGTCTCCCTCTAGGTAGATTTCTCTAATCTAGTCATCATTTTTTATGCTTAGTTGGGGTCTAAATAATGCCTTTGCAAATGTTAGCTATTTTTGTATTTTTAGCCAAGTTATTCGTCTGTTAATTTTAGAAAGTCATGGATACTATTAGTCTCCTTAAACCCTTAAAACTTTTAGTTTTTGCAATATGGTGTGAGGCTAATAATGCAATGCAACTTCTTTTTGGTTTGATGACAAAATCAGGAGCAAAAGCTACTCTTCTTGACCATCCATAGTAGATATTCGTGGGGCTTTTCAACATTTAACAGACACCATGTCATATACTGTAATTGAGGAGTTGATATACACCATATCATGCAATTCTTGAGTTATTTGCTTTTGTAATTGGATGTGTTCCTTTCTTTTTTCCTGCTTTATAAGCCTGAATGCGCTTTGCATGATTTATTTATATACTTTCAAGTGTTATTTTCGCAATCCTAATTGATGAACAATGTCGTACCTAATTGGATGTTCCTTTGAAGTCCCTCTCTCTGTCTATCTCTTGTGTCAATGCATGCATTTTCGGTTTCTACATAACTAGCTTCTTTCCGTCTACTTTGAATTCAAATAAATTATCCAAAATTTGACTTTTCATATAGTGAATTTCATCATTGTAGGTTAGCTGGTTGCAAGCAGTCCCTTTTGCTCCATTGGAAAACTTTATTATCCTTGTTGATGTTGATGTTGGTGGTTGCAAGCAGTCCCTTATATGTTAATGGTGAATTATTTTTTGCTAGTTGCACATTGAATTTGTTGCTAATTTTATTGTTACCTTAGTTGTACATGGATATTTTGTAAGGTAATATTTTAGCAAGATGGTGTTTTGAGTTTTTGTGTTTTCTACCTTAGATGGTGTTTTGAGGATGTGGGTATTTTGTAAGTTACTCTTTCAACTTTTAAACAAGTACATGGATAAATGGGTATATATGTTACTTGCTGGTACAATATGTCATTTTTGCTTTTTAACTATTTAGAATATTATTATATTTTCTTTGTTTATGAGGTTAGCACATGAAAAATTAATATAATATAATATAATATAATTGTACTTGCTACTCAAATGTTTGTACAAAGAATTAAAAAATGCATTTTTTTAAATTTTATGAAATTAAGGAACAATAGTAAATTGGTAATTTTAAATAAAACCAAAGGGTTAAATTGTAGTTTTATCGATTGTAAAATAATGGGCAGAATTATTATTTAAACAGCCAAACCTTGTTTTTCAAAAAATTTAACGTTAGGGGTAATATTGCAATTTAAATGAATTTCAAAACAGGGGTAAATCAGTATTTTTATTCAAAAATATTTGTTTCATTATTTAGTCTTTTGTGGCTTGTAAGCCGCCGCAAATGAGGTGACACAGATGGCCTTCTTCGGTAGGGACGGTGCAGCCACAAAAGACTTGACCCCGCCATAAATGACTTAGGGCTATCGTTGAAAATTTATGGCCTATTTTATCTTCATCAGCGCAAAGTCTCACGTAAGCCCGATGCAAATGACCCCTTTTTTGTAGTGTTTTGTTATCCAAAGTTTCAGTTTCAGCGGTGTTTCTAAAATATTCTCAAATGCATGAACCAAAGGGCAATTCTCAACATTCTCAAAGTTTTTATTTTGGAAGGGTGGGGTTTGAAAAGTAAGAAAGTACAAAATGGTATAAAAGATGATTCTCAAAGTTTTATCTTTGTGTTTGGAGATATTTCCTTGTCAAATAGGTTTTGTTTGTATTGTAGGAGAATAAGAGAGGTGCTAGTAATTGCAAGATTTGAGATGATATATAACAATAGCTTTGGAGTATAGCTTTTTTCTTCTTTTTTTTTTTTTGTTTTGTTTGTCTTTTTCTTTGCCTTTTGTTTGGGTTGCTAGGAGACAGGAAAAGAAATTTCATCGCATTTCCAAATCATTTTCTCTATATTCAAATTTATATATGTGAATCAGGATGAACAACTATATATATATATACACACACACACACACTATTTTCCAAAAAAAGATTTGACGATCTAAAAGCTGTCACTAGACTATACTACAACAAAAAAGCGTTTTTGTGTCGGCCGAAAACTGACACATATCAGAATACATGTCGGTTTTTGCGCGACACGTATGGCCCTGACACGTATTCTATATGTGTCATTTGGTCAAACCGACACAAGAATACGTGTCGTTCAAAAACCGACTTGTATTCACAAATATGTGTCACTTATTAACGAATTTAGCAAATATGTGTCAGTAATTATGCGACACATATTTTGTGTCGGTCAAAAAATGACATACTAGTGTCAGTCCCTAACCGACACATATTTTATGTCGGTCAACGAACGACACAGGCGTGTCAAAATATGACCGACACATATGACTTCTGAGTCATATGTGTCATGCAACGAACGACACATATGACTTCACTAAGTGACACACAATACGTTTTTTATGTGTCGGTTTTTAGCCGACACGTATTTTAATTAAAATCTCCATATGGGACGCATATTCCCCTCTTTCGAAACCTTTATGTGTCAGTTTTTGGCCGACACAGAACTTTAAAAAAATATATAATACATGTCAGGATGGTCTCATCCTGACACGTGTTATATATTTTTTTATTTTAAAAAAGTATATAAAACTCAACAGACGAAAACACATTCCGTAGAGACAGACAAAAAACAGGTGAAAGACAGCAAATAAGAGAGGGAGGACCAAGCAGCATTAGCATAACACAAATCATATTCAACTATACTTAGTCAAGTCAGGCAGGTTGCAAGCTAAATCCAAAGAATAATGGTAATGGTGAAACAACAGAAACCAAGCCAACAGCTATAAAAGAATTCAATGCATAGTTCGATTCAATGGCTACTTAACATATTTAACAATACTTGTAAAGTCAAGTTTTTGAGCCCAATGGTTACTTAACATAATAGTAAAGCCAAGTAGAACAAGTTGAAATTTCTAACAATAACCTTAGACTTACCACAAGATCAGTATCCTTTCGTGCTGCACGAAACTCTTTGACAAAATCATATTCATCACTCAATAATAAAGGAACTGTTCTGCTGTGCAAGGTAACACATCCTAAAAAAAAGTAATGATTAGATGATAATCATAACATAATGAATTGAATTCATAAAATTAGAGAGAGAGTATGATCCATACATTGCGTATATCAATAAGAATCTCTTCTTTAACAAACAGTTGAAGTTTTCCTGGTTTGGACTCATTATCTTGAGGAATATTAGACTGTTTTCTATTACCTCTGACAGAATTATTGTGTGCACGAAGTGCTGATTCTGCCCTCTCTTATAGCAGCAAGAAAAGATCAAATGAAATCTTCGCTTCATTTAATCAAAAAAATTCAGGAAAGAAGTTAGCAGATATGTATCTAACATGGCTTAAACTTATCCTTGTTCATCTTAGAAAAAGATGAGACGCATCTAGTCGAAGATATATTTCTCAGAGTTGGGAAGTTGTGCAACTAGACACAATACGCATTTTCTCATTGTTTCTTAGTGTAAAGATAAATACAAAAGAGAGAGCTAACAAATATATCACAACAGCAATGACTCCAACAAAACCTCAACAAATTTCGACTTGTTGGTGAACAGCCAAAAAATGCCTGATGCAACAAAATCAGAAATTTCTTTCATTTTTACAACAGCATTTGACTGACTAAACTAACAAACAAAATAGGACCTAAACAAAGCAGCTTTACTTTAGCCCTTTTCGCTGGCTACAAAACAAAATTAAGAACATAAAATTTTTGTTGACAAATCTATAACTATAATTTTGGCAACTATTTAAATTTTAAGTAGTTCTAAGTATACAACAAACTTAAACAACCAAATTCATACAACCTGACGTGACACAAATTTACTAGTTAACTAAAAACGAAAAGAAAATTAGAGAATCATTAATAAATAAAGTAGAAATCATCCATCCAATAACTTTGTATCAAGTCAGGTTGTATGAGTTTGGGGTTTAAGTTGGTTGTACGCCTAGAATTATTTTTAAATTTTATACATGATAAAGTTTCTTTCTTTCTTTTTTTCCCTTCTTTTTTTTTTTTGATAGAAAACTAAAAGTTATATTAGATAAAGCTATACAATGGAGAAAACTGAAAACTATAGATAAGATACATCAATCAGCCCTATGAAAAAAGGAAAAACCAAAAACACACCAGATCAGCATGATAAAGTATTGGATACAGTGCCAATAAAACTCTCATGATCTGGCCCCCTAGCAAAATACTGCCTCCTTAGGACTCCAAGCATCTCTTCATGTTATGAGATACTTAAGGTTATGTCTCTAGGCTAAAGCTCAAAATGCGTCTTACTAGTTAAGGAGATCATCCTTTATATCCTAACCAATGTGGAGGCATGCTCTTGAACATGCCCATTACAATACACCCTCCTTAAAGGTAACACATCCCCATTTTGAGCTCAAATCAACAGCACCACAATTTTGGTTGGGATTGGCTTTGATAGCATTTGACATGACCCAATCCAGTGGCAAGTTACTTTCCTCATTGGATCTTAAACATCTTTCTGCATTGTAAGATCCTCAAGGCTTTTTCTTTGGGTTAAAGCACAAAATGCACTTACTAGCAAATGGAGGTCACCCCTTATATCCCAAGCAATATGGCATAAGTGCTCTTGCACATGGACATTACAAAAGTATTAAATCATGGTAGATAGGAAGTACATTAAAGTATTCTTGTTAAAAGTAAATAACTGTCGAATTCTGATTTCCAAGTTGACCAATATTAGTCATGACCCTTTTTAGGATACAAAAATAATGTTCAAATCTCTTTAGAAATCATAACCATCTCATTCTCAAGGGTTGATAATCAGAACTAGAGCCCTATAGAGTTAAATAATAACAGAAAACTAGAGAAACAGCGATTTATGTAGCACAAGGAATGGACCTTCTTCTCAGTTTCTAACATTGTGTGGAAGTTCTTTACCACACACTGCAATGCTCTCAACGCATGGTTCCTGTTCCAAAATGATGCAAATTTATATCTGACCCTACCTAGAAATGGGAATGAATAAAGGCAATATAAATACATGACAGCAAGTCAGTTCAAATTGAAAATATATCGAAATCATATATGATATGCCCCTCCATGTTGGCCTAGTGAAGTAAACACTCATTTACTCCCTAATTAGAAGAAATAAATTATATTAATATCCTATCAAGGAAAGCCAATGCATAAAACTATAGCCATATAATTACATATTTAAAAGAAGTACATATTGACAAGTGTGAAAAAAAAACTATTGTGGCCATCAAGACTTGTTGATGTTAAAGAAAATTAGATGTCAATGAAGGCAAGTACAACAGATATTCTGCTAAGATCTCACCGTAGTTTACTACACACTCTCACTGAAGTTATAACAATACCTTGATCTTGTTTGATGCTTCAAATCCATCAAGCTGATTAAGAAGCTCCAACATTGTCTGCTGCATTTCATTGTCACCATTGCCACTTGCAGATTCCGTATGCGCAGATCCAATGCTGTCTATTTCATCCATAAAAATGATTGATGGAGCATGCTCCCTGTTGCCGAAAAAAAGGAGTCACACTCAGAAGATAAGAAAATGAAAGAAAGAATAGTGAAATACAGGGGGATTATCAACCAGAAGAAATAGTAGTCATCTAGAATTGTATGCTAGTAGAAACATTATCGAATCATCAAGATAAGATTAGGAAAAAAAGGTGCAAAATATATCAAATTAACTATCTTCAATCACATTAGAAAGTAAAGGTATATCACAAGACAAAAGGTACAACAGAAAACTAAAGGAAGAAGAATCGATCATGAATGAGACTGCTTAAGGGGGAAGAGAATCAAACCTTGCCATTGCAAAAAGTTCTCTAACCATTCTAGAGCCTTCTCCAATGTATTTCTGAACTAACTCTGAACCAAAAACCCTGATGAAAGTACAATCAGTATGGTGAGCCACCACTCTAGCCAACAGCGTTTTACCAGTACCAGGCGGTCCACATAGCAGCACACCCTATCATATGAGACACACACACAGAGAGAGAGAGAGAGAGAGAGAGAGAGAGATTTAGTACAAGACAGTAATAGATCTCTAGCAACAAACAAGGTAAACTAAAGATGCAATAAAACAGAAGAAACTTACCTTTGGTTGAGCTATTCCAAGACTCTTAAACAATTCAGGATGTTTGATAGGAAGCTCAATAACCTATAAAAGTTACAAGGGACAAACAAAATAAAAATAAACTAAGAGTATAAAAATAATAATGAGGACCAAAATGAAATAAATGGAATCCTGATAAGCAACTAACAACAAATCCCATAAGAAAACCTACAGCATTTAGTTCCTATATGCCACTACATGATTATGTAGTTCAGTCAGTAGGAGAGAAATCATCTATTTGTTCAACACTGGAAGTAAAATAGACGACCAAGTAAAGAAAATAAAATTATTGGTTGATCATGCATTTGGTCCATTTTGAAACTCAACTAAAGAATCCTAAAAACCAAAAGCAAAAAATCGACGTCAGTTGAATTAAAACACTAAATGAAATCAACCAATCAACATTCCTATGGCTACTATGAAAATTCCAGATCACTAGATACAAATTTATTATTTGCGATGTCCCAGTTGACCAGAACGTTATAATCAACCATTAAATTATCAACACTTTAACTAAAATTAACTGGCCCCACCAAATAAGAAAAACACTGAAACAGGTCAGTTCTAATTGCCTCACAATAAAACTGTATCTAAACAATCACATTATCTCGTGGCTCAAATAACAAGTAATTAAACGTCCTCATTGGCAAAAGGCCCAAAAGATGCTACAAAAAAAGGAAGTTTCAACCACCAGCACCAAAACCACCTGAACAAGCAAGAAAAACAGAATTGATCTTCATAATCATGCAAGTGTCTATATTGCATCTTGTAAGAGGGCTCCAAATGTCAAAAAGCCTGAGTTTCCCAGGCAAAGCTTTTGCATGGAAAGATCACCAAACTCATCTACCTAATAGATACATCATCATTCCCCAAATTTTCTTAAGGCCCTCTCTATTTATCTCTACACCTACTTAGCATTTAATGAAGGGGCAAGAATTGTCCAACGTAATATAAAAGAATGCGACACAAAATAAGTTAACATACTATGTTAGACAAAAACAATACCTGGAGCTACATCCACAGATGGTGTGTTAGAAGAATGCAGTTTATGTTCCCCATCATATAGTCTTTTGTACATGGCAACCTATGCAAAAAAAAAAAAAGGTGATAAAACAGAAACATCAGGAATTGGAAATTGTGATCACATTATTCAAGTAACATAGAAAGAGAATAAGCAATCAGGCTAGCATGAGGCCTCAGAAGGCTTACAGAAGCGTGTAATGATTCAATCATGCACCCTTGCTCTTCAGCTCTTTGCAACACCATATCGACTTTTGCGGCTGCTTCATCTGTGTGTTTTTTAAGCTCTAGTTCAAACATTTCCTACAATTCAGTTGTTACCAAAGATAACTTGTCAAAAGGGGCATTGAACATCAAAAAGTATTAAATAATTTTGTTCGTGGGAAGATGAACATACGAAGAAACAAAAGCTATGTAGACACATATAAAGTATCATGTGTTACCTTGCATTCCATCTCTCTGCTTTCAATCTGATTAGAGAGACTTCGCACAAGGCTCCTCAATTGCACATTTTGCTCAACTAATCCATTTATGTCCTTAAATGTCGACTGTTAGCAATGTTTGAACCAGAACAAAAATTGGTCACCATAACTTGAAAAGAAAGAGGGCTAGATTAAAAACCAAGGGAATAGAAGGAAACATACAAGGCGATCAGAAATGACTTTTTCAACACCAGACTCCTCATGCACCTCTACAGAAGCAATAGTTGTATCTTCATCAGCACTCTCATGCCTAGAAGATCCACAACGAATTTGTATATCACAACATTCCTTTAGAAGAACTGTCACCTAAACATTGTACACAAAAAAAAAAAGAAAGGTTTAAGGATGAAAATGTTTAGAAATGAAAAAGGATAAATGTTGGACATATATCACACTCACATCATCATCATCATAATGATTACTATAATTTAATTAAAACTGTGAGCACCATACAATTATTTATTCTAAAAAAAAAATTAATGTTGACTTTGAATATCTTCATAGGCATTGGTTTCAAGTGGATTCCCGGATACATAAATACACTTCATTCATTCTAATTGGTGTAAAATTGATTGTTGCTTTA
>SNVD02001257.1:0-14284 GCA_013180625.2 Boswellia sacra | reverse complement strand
CTAGAGTCTTGTGAGATCTTAACACCAAGCTTTATTCACATAAAGTTTCCCTAAGTGATATAAAGTTTCATATTCTTGGCTATTGTGCTCAAATGATTGAAGAATCAAGAATTAAACTCATCTAGCAAAAAGAGTCAAGTATGCAAACAACACAATCTCATGTATTATAAAAAATCCATTTCCAATGAGTATCATGATTTTATCAATGATAATCAAAAGAATGCACAACTCTCATATCATTCTTAAGACAAAGCATTTCAAAACATCATTATTCTCTCTCTAAATTAGGAATTCTCCCATTATTGATCAAGTCTTTTATCAAGCATACACTTATGCATCATCATTGTCTGAGCTGCTGGATTGGTCATACTGCTCTTGTTTTCTGTTGTTGCTTCTCTTCTGTCTGGATTTCAATTTTCCTATTTGGATACTTGAGTCATACAAATCTTTGAATGTTTTGATAAGAAAGCCCGCTAGCCTATCGCTGATGAAACTTTGGGCTCCATTAATTACCATACGAACCTAGTCATTCTTTACAAGCTTAGTGGTCATTTTGGCTACCTCAGCCCTCCAACGAACTAGGTACTCCGAAAAAGCCTCGTTGGGCTTTTGTCTCGTCATCTCCAAATCCCTCAACGTTACCCCCGTTGGGTATTGTGGCGGTACTATTCCACTAACTGTTGAGAAAGTTCCTCCCAATCTTCTCGAACTCTGTTTGAAAAGTCATGATACTATGCTACCGCATCATCTTCTAAGGATAGTATAAAGTATTTTAGTATATGCTCCTTCGTCAAAGGAGTAGTGGCTATGATGGCTGCATGCTGTCTCAAATGTGTCTTGAGATTCCCCTCTCCATTGTACTTGGGAAAGTTTGGGAAGCAAAACTTTGGAGGCAAATCTTAATCTCCAATAAGCAAGATGTCCTCTATGTCTTCGACCCCTTTCAACCCCTTCTTCTTCATGAGGGATTATAACTTCTTCATGTCCTTGGCCAACTGCCTGACCGATTCAGGTTCTTTTTGGTTGATCGGGCTTTTTTCCTTATTTTTGTCTTGGCTAGTTTCACCATCACCATTACCATTGAATGGTGGCTAATTCGTGTGGTGAGGCTGATTTTGGAGTGTTTTAATTAGTTGGGCCATTTGTTGCTGGAGTGTGGTCATGTCATATCTTAACTAGACCATTTCTGCATTGTTGTTGTTGGGTGCGGGCATTTCATCAATTGATTCCTATTATCTTATCAAATGACAACCTCGTCTAACCCAAGCTATGATGGCTGTAAAACAAAGGTGTTAAAGTCATGTATGCATACATGTATGCATGATGTGATGCATGCTTATACAAGGGCATAGACATGCTTTCAGCTTTTCAACATTATTCCTCTTGCACACGTGAGGTCGAGTTTCTCTTCCTCGGATTTTTGACCTCATTCCCAAGTCATCATCATGGGATGTGAGAATGTGAGATTCTCTCTCCTAATTCTATCATTCATGTTGATCTTGGATTATGATTATCATAACATGGTTTTCAAAACGTCATGATAACCTTAATTTCATGGCACATGCTCCCATTTTGTTCTTATGGGTGACTTGACATGTGGCATTTGTTCATGGTTCCATGATGTTTTGAGTTGATGTTATTCTAATCATGGGGAATTTGCATCCATAGACATGCATTTCAACATTGGTTTTAGACATTCATCCTATTGGAAAATTCTAGAGTCATCTATATGGGCTTGAGTCTCAAGGATCCAATGGTCTGGGCTTTTTCGAGCAAGAGATGCCCCATTGGGTTTGTCTCTTTATATACCAATTCAATGGTATGTGCTCAAAGGTGGTGATACAAATATGAGTAGTCTAGGGGTCAAATAGAGCCAAAGACTTCTCATGCCAATGCCATACGACTAGTTTAGGCAATTAGTGCTCATTGTGTGCAAATGTGTAGTGATGCAAGAACTCACTATACCAACACGAGGTATTAGAATTTGGTATTCCCATTGGAATCAACTTCTCTTATCTCTAGTGAAGTTGCCACTATGAATGCGGCTTTTATCCTACCAAAGCGTTTGCGACCACGACACTATGTCAAAGCCACTTTTGAGACTTAAGGAAACATAAATGAACCATAGGCACGTCTGGAGAAAGGAATCGCCACGCAATTATTTAATTAGGAATGAATAGGGGTAATCTGATCCCTCACTTTAGGACCCAAACTACCCTAATCCCTTCAGAGATGGGCTTGGGAAGGTAGGTACGAGTCCTTTGACCTGCCTGGATGTGAAACTGGCCTCCAATTCAGAAATACCAAATAGGAATACCTCGTGTTGTTACTTAGTTTGCTTAAATGGTTCATTTTATGCACACATTCCCATTTTTATCTTCATTAAGCATATGAGGTGATTATTCAATCAAAATAGTAGTATATTCATGCATAGAAAGAGGGAGGAGAAAAGATTATATTTCCATCAAACATGGGGGAAGGGGAGAGGATTATAACATTTGTTCTTCAATAATAAAATAAAATATTCCATACATTCATATATTTGAATATTCATTCTAAGTGATGGTCCCTCACCATCAATGTGAGTCCACCACAACTTCATGGCATCACACAATTACACTTCTTAATACATAAACGTTCATACATAAACGTTCATACATGCATAAATCATACAAAGCCATAATCTAATATCATGACATTCTAGCCTAGGTTTGATAAATTCTATCATGGTAATTCTACCTATAGCTATTCTAGCATTATTCATATCAATTCATGGCATTTCTAGCCTAATCATTATTCTCATGGCATATTCTAGCCTAATTCAAAAAATCATCAAACAAGTAACTCAAGGGTAAAACGATAATTCTTATATATTCCATGCTATTTCCTAGCATTCATCAAAACGAGTAAATTTTCTTAGCATGAATCATGTGCTCTTAGGCATGATTTTAATTATGTGCTCCTATGCATGTTTCTAAACATTCACAAAGAAAGTAAACTCCTAAGCATAATTTTAATAAAGGAGGGATTGCGGACTTACTTCGACATGCTTGTTTATCTCGCAAAACAAATAGGGTTAGAACAATTCATAATAACCCTAACCATGCTTCTAAGCATAAAAATAAATCCTAACATGCCTATTGTAAGCACAAATAAAAGAGAAAATAAGGGGAGGAGAGAATTCTGCTCTCAAGACCTATCCTTTTTGGGTTAAGAGTAATAGAACTCCTAAAAATCTTTATACTGGAAAAGACTTCTTGAATTCTTGAGCGTGTTTTCAAGAGGGAGAAGAGATGATTGTATTCGATAATTGGTATGTATTGCAAAGTGAGAAGAGGGGTGGAGATGAAAAAGGAAGTTCTCTATTTAAAATTTTTAAAAATAAGCCACAAAGGGTCGACTGGTTATCTAATAGCCAATAGCCATCAGCCAATAGCCAGGTGACTATCAGACGGTTGGGTGGCTGTCATGGACAACAAATAGCCGGCCAACTATTATCCCTTTGGTTCCTCCTTTTTTTGTCATCTTTCGATGTAGCCCTTTCATACCTTGGTTCCTTCAATCGCACATAACTTCTTGGTTCCAACTCCGATTTGCAATCTGTAAATTTCTATGCAAACTAGACATCTTTAGTTTCACAATGGAATATGACTCGTCATCAGATTCCTCTTGGATTAATTTTTGTGATTTTTTCAAAGTCACACGTTAGTTTGTGAGGCTCTTTACCAACTCCTTCTCATTCTTCTCTTCTTTTGGTCATTTTCTTTACTCGATTTCTATCCTCATTCCTTCATCGAGCCTCAAAAACTTAGTGTCTACATATTTGCTTTAGTAATTTCAATTGAAATCGCACTTACCATGTCTTTTTGAACTTTTGGTACTCTCAATTTCAAAATTTTAGGAGCATTTTATAGTGTAACTTTTCTCATTTGCTCATTATGAGCTTACAACCAATATAAGAGTTCAAGAAGATTTCCTCAATTGTTAAAATCTTCAAATTCATCATGTTCATGAAATGTAAGACCTTGTATTAAAAGACACCTTTACAATCAATTGATGCACCCAAATGAGTTCGATAGTCAATTCGAGCTTGATCAGATTGTCTCAATTGAATTGTCTCTATATGTTGCTCTTGCTTCAACAATGCTTCACACATACCCTAAGGTTGATTGTTCGCACTATTAGAAACTGCAACAAGATTTTTTAACCTCTCTTTTTTCTTCCAATTTGAAAACCCTTTACTTACAAAAGATTCATCACCTGTTTGCTATCTGGTATTTGGTTTAAAGAGAGAGCAATATAAGCAAAATAAAGCATCTTTTACTATCCTATACTCTAGCCAATTAGGATATTTATAAAACGAAGTTGGATTAAATCTTCTTGACTTGTCTCCATATTTTTTGACAGGAAAATTATGATCACGAGGTTGACAAGGAACCTTTTGAAGATAAGCTCTTTGAACTTAATCTCGGACATTAGGATTGTATTTTAAAATTAGAGTTCTAAGTCTAGGATTTGCATATAAATCTTCTAAATTAATATCTACAAAATTTTGCTTTGAACTACTAGTATTTTTATTTGGACTTGATGCCAGCGCAAACGTAAATTTTCTTTTAAAATATCACTCCATAACTAACCCAAAAAAAAACCATGATACATTATTTTCTATTCGAAAAGACTAAAAACAAACAAATTAAATAATTATTATTTAATTAGTCTAATTTACTAATCGGTTTTGATGGGTATCACGCCAAATAGCAATTAATCAAAAAATAATAAGAAAACTTGATTCATCATGAAGTTAATTCTAGATCTATTAATATGAAGTGTCAAAATCGTTGCTTTTATTTAATTTATTCATTACAATGGTTCTAGTAAGGGAGTAGCTAGGGTATAGTTGATGTATGCAGCTGTACCCATTTTTTACTCTTTGTTTATCCCTCCGTTTACCACTCTTCTTCGGCGTTCACAATTTTTTTTGCAAACAATAACTGTTATGCCCATCCATTTCTGTATTGTAGCATCACCCTTGTAGTAGACAAGCTGGATGGTTTCTCTTTATTTAGATTGCAGCACAACATGAGATGCCTCTAAAATCAGCTAACCATGAAGCATTAAAAAGAAATACATAAGCTTTAAACAATCAACATTGAGATTTGAGAGCAAAATTCATCCCCAACATAAAGAAAACACTAAAAAAATTGAATATAATTCTAAAAATAAAATAAAATAATAAAATATTGAATATAATAGAGGATAAACTTAGTTGGAAGATGCTTGCCTTTTAGTGAGTTATGACGCCTTGCAGGAGTGGGAGAGAGGTAGGGACAAGTTAGGTTAGGACGTGAGGCTGTTGCAGACTTTGGAGAAGTCGATAATTAGGTTTTTAATATATATATATATATATATATGTAATGGCATATTTCTGTTCTTTTTGTGATACATGAGTGACACCGAGCTAAAGTACTTCTACTAATGCATAGAATATGAACGACCCATCCGATGATGATCGAGAAAGGAAACATGTGATAACACAACTAGCATGTTAGTGAATTAGTTATTGTGTCATTTATTAGGCAAGAAACACGGATTTATGAATGACAAAAAAAATATCTTTTAAAACAAATTCGGTGCGCTTATTCAATTGTATTTCTTAGGTAATTTAATTCTAAGAAGAATATTATATTTGTTAAGAAATCCTATACCACATAGATGTAAAGTAGATCTTGAGATATATAAATGATTAATTCCTTTATCCAAAAGGTTAATCATTTGGGTTGGACACCTGACTCTTCAACTATGGAATCAGGGCCAAACCCACAAACGTCAATATAATGATTTGGGCTTTCCAATGGAGACTATTTTTCCCATATTATTGAAAAGTTTCACATTAAATAGTTGTAAAAGGAGATCTTAGATTATAAAGAGAATTAGTCTCTTCACCTAGGTCTAGCAAGTTCTATACCACCTATTAACACGACACGAACCTGTTTGATAAAATGTTTTCAATATAATATTATTGAACTAGGTTGTTAATGAGTTAACATAATGAGACCCGTTTGATATTGAAACGTATTTTGATTTATCCTATAAAAAACTATTTCATCCATTTAACTCGTTAATATTAAGAATAATTTAGTAAATTTATTCATGATACATAAAATTATACATATATAATAAAATGTAACAAATTATTACAAATACTAATTTATAACTTTTTTTACTTAATTAAAATTATTCTAACATAGTTACTTGATAATTACGTTATTAACTTATCATAATTGTTTTATGTTACTTTTCAGTTAACAAATTTTAAAGTTATAATATTTTTTCTTAGGTTTGTTCGAGTATTGATATTTTGATTGGGAAAACAAAGAAGAAACTTATAAAATATCCTATTTTATTTTTAAAAATCGTTCAATAATCGGACAATTTTAATTGTTTGTCTTAAATATGTTTTAGTTGGACCTTTGAATGATGTATGATACAAAACTTTATTTAGGTTTTCCTCATATACGAAATTTGGATGTTTCAATAAATTTCAAAGTATTTGTTAGATATTAAATTTATAAACTATTAGGTATATTTTATGTTTAGAATTTATACAAATTGTATTACACATATTATTGTCTAACTTGAAAATAACAAAAAATGGATTAAAATGGGTTGGATTTGGGGAAGATGTTAAGTTAACAGTTGGGTTTGGGTTTCAGGATTTACATCCAATAAGTTAACGATTTGGATTTGGGTTAACATAATTTAATATAATAAAAATATAAAACAACACAAAACCACTCTAACACGACCCATTGCCAGGTCTATCTCTACCCAAAATGCTAGTCTTTGGGGTTGAACATCTAATTGACAATCTTGTTTTTTTAACAATATGAGTTGGTAAAATATTTATAGATGGATACTTATCATGTCATAAAAGTTAATCTTCTCTATTTATTTTTACTTTTGATTCATCCAGAGTTGGTAAAATATTTGTAGATGGATACATACCATGTCATGACATTTAATCTCATTTATTTAGTTTTACTTTTTATTCATTGAGTGAGATATGTTTCACCAACTCTCTGGTTACAAAAAATGTTAGTTGTAAATGAGTCAAAGATATAACATTACCATAGACACTAAATTTTTGAGGCTCGATGTAGGAATGAAGATGAATGTCAAGCAAAAGAAATGATCAAAATGCCCCTGGAGGCCAAGAACAGAAGGGTAAGAAGGAATTGATGAAAGGACTCAAAAATTGATATATGACTTCAAAAATTCATAGAAATTGATCTAGGAGAATATGATGGTGAGTTATATAATGTTATGAAGCTACGGATGTCTAGTTTTGGTAGAAATTTACATATCACAAATCAGAGTTGAATTCGAGAAGTTATGTGCGATCGAATGGGCAAAGGTCTAAAGGGACTGCACTGAAAGATGAAAAAATAGGAAGGGCTAAAGAGATAATAGCAAGTTGACTGTCCAGAACAGCCGCCCGACCATCTGACAGCTATGCGACTGTTGAATGATGGCCAACCGATTATCAGATAGTTGCCCGACTATTTAAAAATAGCCGCCCGGCCGTTCCTTGCATAATTTTGAAAAATTTCTTTTAAAACTTTCCTGTTTTAGAATTTGCTTCCTTTCTTGAATCTAGCCCTCACCTATATAAACCCCAACCCCCCCCAACCCCACCCTTTCTCACTTTTCAAGAAACATTGAATTCTAAATAATTCTCTTCTTTCCCTTGAAGACACGCTCAAAAATTTGAGAAGAATTTTCTAGTTAAAAATTTTAAGACGTTCATTGCTCGAAACCCAGAAATGGTACATTTTGGGAGCATAATTCTCTCCTCCCTCCTTCATTCTTCTTTATTTTCTTACTTAGAATTAAGCATGACTAAGTTTATTTTTCTTGCCTAGAATAAGCGTGATTAGGATTGAATTTTAGGCTTAGAAGCAAGCTAGGGTTATTATGAATGTTCTAACTTATGTTTGTTTTGCGAGATGGATAACTGCGTCGAGGTAAGTGCATTATCCCTTCTTTATTAGAATCATGATTAGGAATTTTATTTCTTTGCAAATGCTTAGAAACGTGCTTAGAAGCACATGTCTAGAATCATGCTTATGAGCATATTGATTAGAATCGTGGTAGGAAGATTTATACTTGCTTTAATGTATGGTAGGAAATAGCATAGAATAAGTAAGAATTATCATTTTGCCTTAAATGACTTGTTTGATGTTGATTGCTTGAATTAGACCAGAAATTGCCATGCTTAGGCTAGAATTTTCAGTTGTTGATTAAAGTGAGCCTGAACGGACCCGTTGAACCAAAAGGCTTGTAGCAATCGTTTCTCAGTCATCGAGGGTGACAGCCTGCACAAATGAGTGCTTGTTCCTCCTCCCGCAGCACTTGTGTAGAGGGACTTTGGAATGGAATGTGAATGCGACAGGGTCAAACCATCATTCCAGGATTTGCAGTCCAATGCATTTCCATTGTCATGAATGTCATGCTTAGGCTAGAATATGCCAGGAATTGATATGATTTATACTAAAATAGCAATTACTAGGATAGAATTATCAAATCTAGGCTAGAATGCCATGATACTAGATTATGGCTTTGTATGATAATTGATTGCTTTATTTTGAACAATACCATGATTAGGAGTGTAATTGTGTGATGGTATGAAGTGATGGTGGACTCATATTGATAGTGAAGGACCATTAGTTGGAATGAGTACCTTATTGAATGAGTATGATGCTATGTAAGGAGCTCAATAGACTTTGAATAGACTCACATATGGCAGTGAGGAATTCATCATCTATTGAGTTTCGAATGTATACAAATGTATGGAATGTATTTGTTTGAAATATTTATTCTTATGAATTGATGTAATCCTTTTCCCTTTACCCCATGTTTGAAAGGAATTGTAATCCATTCTTCTCCCTCTTGCTTTGGATGTTTATATTGCTATTGGATTGAATAATCACTCCACATAATTAAAAAACACAAAATGAATAATGTGTGTAAGAAATGAACAACACTAAGCGAACTAAGTAACAACACGAGTTATTTTCATTTGATATTTCCCAAATAGAGCCTGGATTTTCATTCGGACAGGTCGAAAGACTCGTACCTAACTTCTCAAACCTATCTCTGAAGGGATGAGGGTAGTTTAGCTTTTAAAGCGAGGGATCAAGTTATCCCCATTTACTCCCAATTGAATAATTGGTAGCGACTCTAATCTCTAGATGTACCCATGGCTCGTTTGTGTTCCCTTGAGTCTCGAAAGAGGCCTTCACACAGTGTTGTGGTCACAAATGCTCTGGTGGAATGAGAGCCCGCTCATAATTATATAATTCTAATAATAGTTTTGAAGATGTTTTACACATATAATAATGACCAACTTTAACATTTATTTGATAGATTAAGAAAAAAGAAAATAAATATTTCATTAGTTATTTACAATATTTATGCATTCAGCTAATAGTTATAAAGGAAAAATCTAAAATCTAAAATTTAAATGTTATGTAAAAATGCAAATAGTTTATAACCAGTGGTGGAGGCAAGATTTTGATCCAAGGGGACCAGATTACTTACTAATATGGTAACTCAAAAAAATATGTAGTAATATTCAAAATTAAATTATTCTAAAAAGTAATATGCAATTAAAATTTGAGACTCATATTCTCATAATCTCTCTTTTTTTTCGATTTTTGTTAGTAATAGAATAAAAATTATTAAAAATTAGGACTATGAACTTTTAAAAGATATATAACAAAATATAAACTTATGAAACCTTTTAGAATACTCAAATTGATGAATTGAAATGTGTTTCTTCCATATTTAATGAAAATAATATAAGATACTAATTCAAGAATCAAACTCAAATATTAAATCTTAAGATATGGGGAAAAAAACTTACAAAAGAACCTGACCTTGTAAGCCGAATTTCATTCAATCAAATCATCATTGTTGAGGGGATGAGGTACTTAAAAGAGGATCGCAGCCTTGATAAGGAGAGGAGTGAAGAATTGAAGATGAGGAATATAGATGATATCGATTATTAACTATAACTTTAATTATAAACTTTTTTTAATATATATTATTTATTCAAAAGTTAAAATACTAATTTAAAGATATCATTTCATCTAGGGATGAAAAAATACCCGTTGGGTTCAAGGCCCCGTTAGGCCTTGCAAAAATGTGGTGGGGCAAGCTAGTTAGAGGTGGGTTTAGAGCAAAATTATGTTGCCTTGGCCAGGGCAGGTGCGGGTGAGGGTGAGGTTCTAGGTCTGGGTTCGAGTCCGGGTCCAGCCCCTTAGGCTCATATATGTTTCATATATGTAATGTTAATAAATTGGTGTATGTCAGTCATAGTATTATTATTAGAATTAAATTAAATCAACATGCTATTGTAAAATTATTTGATTATATTATCAATTATTTGAAAAATTATCAGTTAACTAGTTTATAAGCAATAATGCACTTTTAACATTATTACTAATAGAGTATATAAAATTATTATTAATAAAGTCAAATGGTAATTAGTGATCATTGTTTTTTTCCTTAGATAATATAATTGATTTGTACAGTCAATGTTTAACTAGCACAATGCCAAAATAATCCTCTTCCCCTTTCCCCATGTTTAAAAAGAAATGTAATACATTCTCCTCCCTTTTTCTTTGGATGTTTATATTGCTGTTGGATTGAATAATCACCCCGCATGATTAAAGAAGATAAAATGAATAATTTGTGCATGAAATGAACAACACTAAGTGAACTATGTAATAACATGAGCTATTACATTCGGGCGGATCGAAAGACTCGTACCTAACTTCTAGAACCCATCTCTAAAGGATTATGGTAGTTTAGGTCTCGAAGCGAGGGATCGGATTGCCCCTATTCGTTCCCAATTGAAAAATCGGGTGGCAACTCCATTCTTCAGATATGCCCATGACTTGTTTGTGTTTTCATAAGTATCGAAAGAGGTTTTGACACAGTGTCGTGGTTGCAAAAGCTCTGACGGGATGAAAGCCCCGCTTACAATGGCAACTCCATTGGGGATAAGAGAAGTTGATTCTGATGGCATATTGTAGACACTAAATTTTTAAGGCTCGATGAAGGAATGAACATGAATGTCGAAAAAAAAGAAATGACCAAAATGACCTTGGAGGCCAAGAAGAGAAGGATGGGAAAAAATTGATGAAAGGTCTCAAAAACTGATAGATAACTTCAAAAATTAATAGAAATTAATACAAGAGGAATCTAATAGTCATATACCATTACGAAGCTATAGATGTCTAGTATTCATAGAAATTTATGGATCAAAGATCAGAGTTGAATCTAAGAATTTATGTGTGATCGAAGGGGTAAAGGTCTGAAGGGATTGCACTGAAAGATGCAAAATAGGAAGGGTCGAAGAGATAACAACTGGTCGGCTGTCAAACAACCACCCAGCTAATTAAGATAGTTGCCCAGCTATCTAATAGTTGCTTGACTATTCATTGATCTTCGGCCAACTATCTGATAGTTGCCCAATGGTTTGATGGCAGGCACCTCGTTATTGAGCTTTCAATTTTGGAAATTTTCAATTAGGGCCTTCCATTTTCGTTTCTTTCATTCCTTTTTCAATCCGACCTCCTTCCTATTTAAACCCCCTCTCCTTACTTTGTAGAACATACGAAATTCTGAAGAATTCTCTCTTCTTTCTTTTGAAGACATATCTGAGAATTCATGGAGTCTTTTCTAATTTAAAGCTACCAAATGTTCCATTGCTCTAAACCCGAAAAGGGTACGTCTTAAGAGCATAATCCTCTCCTCCCTCACATCTTCTCTTCTATTTTCTTTGCTTAGAATAAGCATGTCTAGGGTTTAATTTTATATTTAGGGGCATGTTTAGGGTTATTATGAATTGTTCTAACCCTTGTTTTTTTTGTAAGTTGGATAAGCACGGCAACATAAGTCTGCTATCTCTTTTTTATTAGAATCATGCTTAGGAATTTAATTTATTTGCTAATGCTTAGAAACATCTTTAGGAGCACATGATTAGAATCATGGTAGGAGAACTTATTTGCTTTGATGAATGCTAGGAAATAACATAGAATAGGTAAGAATTACCATTTTGCCCTTGAACAACTTGTTTGATGTTTGATGCTTGAATTAGGCTAGATTATGCTATGAATGAAATACTTAGGCTAGAAATATCATGAATTAATATGAATAATGCTAGAATAGGAATAGATAGAATTGCCATGATAGAATTTATCAAATCTAGGCTAGAATGCTATGATGTTATATTATGGCTTTGTATGATTTATAATATATGAATATTTGTATTATAAAAGTGCAATTGTGATGCCATGAAGTGGTGGTGGACTCACATTGATGGTGATGGACCATCACTAAGAATGAATGACTTAATGCATGTAAGAAGCTTAATAGATGTTGAATAGACTCGCATATGATGGTGAGGAATTCATCATCTTTTGAAGTTTCAAATGTAAATAAATGTATGGAATATTTTTATTATTTTATTGTTGAAAAATAAATGATGTAATCCTCTTCCCATTCCCCCATGTTTGAAAGGAAATGTAATCCATTCTCCTCCATCTTTTTTTGAATGTTTATATATTGCCATGGATTGAATAATCACCACACATGACTAACTAAGATAAAATGGTATTGTGTGCATAAAATGAACAACACTAGGTAGATTAAGTAACGACATGAGATGTGATTATTTAGTATTTCCTAGTCCTAGTGAAGGCTGGATTTTCATCCGGGTGGGTCAAAAGGCTCGTACCTAACTTCCCGAACCCATCTTTGAAGAGATAAGGGTAGTTTAGGTTTTGAAGCAAGGGATCCGATTGCCCCTATTCATTCCCAATTGAATAATTGGTTGGGACTCCATTTTCTAGATGTGTCCATGACTCGTTTGTGTTCCCTTAAGTCTCAAAAGAGGCTTTGACATAGTGTCATGACCGTAAACGCTTTGGCAGGATGAAAGTCACGTTCACAGTGGCGACTCCACTGGGGATAAGAGAAGTTGATTTTGATAAGAATACTAAATTCCAATAGCTCATGTCGGTATAATGAGTCCTTGCATCACTACACTTTTGTACTCAATGAGCATGAACTGCCTAAACTAGTCATGTGGCATTGGTATGAGAAGTCTTTGACTCCATTCGACCCCCAGATAACTCATGTTGGTGTCACCACCTTTGAGCACATACCATTGAATTGGTATGAAAAGAGATTGACCCAAAAAGACATATCTCGCTCAAAGGAGCCAAGACCATTACACCCTTGAGACTCAAGGCCATATAGACGACTTTAGAAATTTCTAATAGGATGAATATCCAAAACCCATGTTGAAATGCATGTCTATGGATGTAAATTCCCCATGATCAGAATAATATCAACTCAAACCTCATGAAACCATGAATGAATGCCACATGTCAAGTCACCGATAAGAATAAAATAGAGACATGTGCCATGAGTTAAGGATTATCATGACGTTTACAAAATCATGTTATGATAATCATCAAGAATCCAAAGTCAAAGATGAATGTTAGAATTAGGAGAGAGAATCTTGCATTCTGACATCCCATGATGATAACTTGGGAATGAGATAAAAAATCCTACGAAAAGAGACTCGACCTCATGTGTGTGGGAGAAATGAGGTTGGAAGGCTGAAAGTATGTCCATGCCCTTATATGAGCATGCATCATATCATGCATACATGCATGCATGCATGGCATTAACCCCTTTGTTTTGCAGCTATCATAGCTTGGGTTAAACAAGGTGGTTGTTTGACAAGCCAAGAAGAACCACTTGATGAAATGGCCGCACCTAACAACAACAATGTTGAAATGGCCCAACTGAGAGCTGATATGACTGCACTCCAATAACAAATGGCCCAACTCATTAAAGCACCCCAAAGTAGGCCCAACCACATGAATCAACCTCTACCAAGGGTAACAGTGGTGATAGTGAAACTAGCCAAGGCAAAGACAGGGGGAAAAGCCCAGTCAATCTAGAAGAACCCGAATCAATCAAGTAGTTGGCCAAGCACATGAAAAATGTCCAATCTCTTTTGAAGAAGAAGGGGTTGAAGGGGGTCAAAGACCTAGACGACATCTTACTTATGGGAGATCAAGACTTGCCTCCAAAATTTCGTTTACTAGACTTGCCCAAAATCAACAGAGAGGGGAATTCGAAGACGTATTTGAGGCAGTATGCAGCCATAATGGCTACTACTCCTTTGACAAAGGAGCACATA